>CAJDSM010056745.1:0-13026 GCA_903981925.1 Ostrea lurida | reverse complement strand
TTTAACCTCCGATATCTAACAGAGACCTATAATGTCAGTAATTACGAAAGCAAAACTAACCTCCGATATCTTGTTAGTAATAACGAAAGTAGATCTAACCTCCGATATCTAACAGAGACCTGTAATGTCAGTGATAACGAAAGTAAAACTAACCTCTGATATCTTACAGAGACCTATAATGTCAGTAATTACGAAAGCAAAACTAACCTCCGATATCTTGTTAGTAATAACGAAAGTAGACCTAACCTCCGATATTTAACAGAGACCTGTAATGTCAGTGATAACGAAAGTAAAACTAACCTCCGATATCTTGTTAGTAATAACGAAAGTAGATCTAACATCCGATATCTAACAGAAATCTGTAATGTTGGTAAAATTTTACGAAAGTAAAACTTACCTCCGATATCTAACAGAAATCTGTAATGTCGGTAACCCGGGGTCGGTAATAACGAAATTAGACCTAGCTGAGACCTGTAATGTCAGTAATAACGATAGTGAAACTAACCTCCGATATCTAGCAGGAGATATCTGGATCCCGGGCCGAGTATTTGTTCCACCCCTCTCTTTAGTGTTGGCCGCAGCTGTAGGGACTTAGTGCCGCAATACAGCGAGGCGCACTCAGGCTCCAGACCAAGGATGATCTTCGATTTCTTTATTCCGGCCTAAAAATCAAGTGTTTATTTTGTTATAAAATATTGATATTTCAAATCGAGCACATGTAGATCAAATAATTCGTGTCCATTCATCTGTGTGGAGTCTGAAACCTGTGTACATACACATGTACTATAAGGAAACAATCACGTGACAAAAGTAAGCTTCAGAGCCTAGACTACCCCTACACCGGGCCCTACACCTGCACATGATTGCATGCATATTTCTCTAATTAACCTGCACATGATTGCATGCACATTTTCTCTAATAGTTTTTCAAAACGCAATTGATAATTGTTAAAACTGATATCTCGTTAAAAGTGGTATCATGTCTAGGATGTATATTTCAATTTCTGTCTTCGCGGGGTCTCCTCTACCGGAAATGAGAATCTAAGGCAAATTGCGATCGGACACTTAGCAGGAGAAGGTGCCAGTTTTCAAACGCCATTTTCTTTAGTAAGTTATAATTATATACATAATTTTAACAACCACAAACCTTTTCTGCGGCCTCTCTCATAAACTGCTTAGCGGAGTCATCCCAAATAGCCGGTACCGTAACGACCCATCTAACATCGTCACCCGTGACGCCTTTCATCGATTCATTTAGCTGTCTAACAAATGTCTCTTTTAAGTGGCGAAACATCAAGACAAAAACTGTCATGGCGGAGACTGGAATCCCTCTGCAGTCTTCAATCATCATATTTCGATTCGTCCTCTACAATATACAGTAATATAGTCTGGTCTGGAATTGGTAAAAAAAGGCTAGAAATAAGCTTCTACACGCATTTAATTATATTTGGTCAACATTAGTTTTTAGACCTATTCGAGTATGCTGAATACGAAAAATATGCTGGCCTTCATGAAATGGCGTTAATTAGTCAAAATGGCGATTTCAAAAATGGCGGACACCTAAATTTTTTTCCAAATTCTCCGTTGAAGCCGCTCAAACCTAGAAAGGATGCCGAAATGCCTTGTATATTACTTATTTCATATTAAAACATTTCTATAGCTAGAATGAAGTACTTTAGCTTAAATTAATGCAAGCCGTTTTTCCGGTCCAATAAATTCGAATTTTTCTCTGTTTTTTCAAAACAAATTTTTTTCTTTGCATACATGCATGATTCATGCATTTTAGATTAGTTCTTTTGCGTGGAATCATACAAAAAACAAAAAAATATATATTATATTTAAATTCAGTTTTGAAATAAAAATAGCTATTAATAAAAATAAAGTTATATGCATTTAACATAACAGTCCGCACACTGAATTCATGTTTGACTTAAACTTTTAATCAGTCAATCAGCAGCAATAAATCCACGATCTCACTATCCGTTGGTTACCATGCCTATCGTACAAGCACCGCTCACGAAATAGATCGCTTAACCACAGTTGTCCAGAAAATGCATGTACATATCTGGCGTCTTGGTCAACGTCAACACTGTATTAACGTTGACAGCTCTGTCATTCAAGTTGATGGATCTTAAACATGGGTCAGTTCCAGAATACAGAGACAGGACTTTGTGCCACGATGGTGGCCTTACTCCATTGCCATGAACTTTTGAAATGTATTGGAATCATATGAGTGGTTCTGTTTTTGTGAACGAATCTGAGGATGAGTGAATTGCTCGGGCCCGTTGCTGCTCCAAAATGTTCTAGCTAGCGAAAAGCACTATAATCGCGGCACTGACGAGCCCATAAAAATCACTGTCCAAGCTTCTACTGAAGCATCTGGCTTCCAGCTTTTTGTTATTTTGTAGCTAACCAAGGAGTAAATCATTCACAAAATACTTGAATAGTGTTGAAGAAAGAAAGATATAGATCTTGTTTAGACGCTACTTGCCAGGATACTGTGATATGCGGGAATATTTTTTAAATTTCAGAGAAGAAATTACTAATCCAAATGTACTCTTTTGGTGGTCATATATGGATTAGTTTCTAATTCTCCTGGTATGTTTACTAAAAATCAGAAGAGAGGTTTTGGGATTTGTATTTGTTACTCATTCAGGCCATGCTTCCCATGGTTCTTCGATATGACCATATAAATTATGCAAGGTTGGGGTATTTTATCTGGCTTGATTGTCACCACTGCCCGTGAGCTCTTTATGGATGTTCAAAAACAGGGCAACTTTGTTGTTCAACAAGAAGCCAAGAACCATTTAATCAAGTTGGATCAGATCAAAGTCAAGAATGGCTTAACGCTACAGGTAAGGAAGGGTGGTGGCATAGTGGGAATCACGAAGAACCTCTGCCACTCAGTAGGTGGTCTTTTTCCTATAAACTTTTAAAGGTCATGGAAGTTTTCTTACTTAAAACCATGTACGACTGGAATCCAGAGACTAATACTTACTCACAAGGAAGCATCAAGAGTCGACAGGTTCCTTGACTCGAGTTTGAGGAATCACTAGTTAATCGCAAATGAAAAAGGTTTAAAGATGCTTGACCCCTCCTACGAAAAGAGATGAATTAATCAACGTGATCACAAAAGACAAGGCTACTGATCTTATCAGGATTCGTTACTATTCAGCGCATTTGGTGTCAAGTACAGTTGGAAGAGTTTTGCTTCAGAACTTTTAATCCCAAACAAGAAACGGGTACATTAAACGTCCCCCTTTGCAACTATTCTTTGGAAAAAAAAATAATCTTGTAACATTTGAATCCTTATACAAGGGACCGGTTCGGTCTAAAAGCTGTTGAAAAAAGGAAACTTCTGAAGGTGACCGAAACATATTGCAAAGACTTGTATGCATACAAGCAGGAACGGGAGGTTGATTCTGGGCTTATACTGAAGCACGACTCCTACCAGTGCCTATTTCAATTGCAGATACAGGTGGTTTCCTGTGAAATCTGGAAAACAAATCAGTTATTCAGAATGAAATTCTGAAGGATGTGGAAGTTGGGGCGCGATTCAACATGAAAGTGATCATCAGCTCTAATTTATAGATGGGCAAGCATGGTTCAGGCCTTAGACACATGGATGAAAACAATTTGGAGACTTTGCTCACGAGTTTGTTTCAACTGTTTTAGAAAAAGGGCGAGCAATTTCTCTAGGATAGATGTTCTGTTCATCGCTACAGGACCGGATCAATAAAATCCGGGAACTCGTTATCGGACGGCGAAGGGCACCAACCCAGTCAGAAGGGATTGTTGAAAATCGAAGACGTTCCTCTTCAACTAACTTCGCTACCTTCTTGTCTTTGATATGAAAAACAAGAAAGATCTTTGCTCCCATGCTATCTTTAAAGAATTAATTTCTCCAAGCGCCATATGGAAAATCGGTGTTACTGCCGGGGGGTTGTAGATGAAACTGGTGAAATGCAATGATGCATATAGGTAGAAAATTGTCTTACGCTTAGAGCCACAGCAATGAAGAAGCAGGGACAACTAGAATGTGGCTTCATGCCATACCACTGTTTGTCTAAAGTATCTCCGCTTGCCACCTCTATTGTTCATTTTAGCATCTGATACTGATGTCTGACTTGCTACTTATTCATTCTTTTCAGAAATAATAGACATTTGTGGAATGATTGCAGAACCTTTTAAAAGCACAAAAAAAACATTCGCGTTTCATTGTTGTTGTTTGAGAAAAACTTCTCTTCTCCAGAGTTACGCAAACATTTGGTAGCATATTCATTGCACTGGGACAGGGTGGGACACAACATCTTATTTCTATGTATATCAAAAAAAATTCTTCCCTGCGAGTATTCAGGATAATTATAACTACTCGAGGGCTTAGGTGAGGGAGAATTACTGATCAGACATCAAAAGAGTTGTTTGAAAAAGTTTGGTCTGTAAGTTGTATAACCAAGAAAGCCGGAGACTCTAGATTGACGGTAAGGAATGTATTGTTATGGGAAATCAAAAGCCCTGAGAATATAGCAGCCCAATAGTGATGCCTTATTGGCATGCATGTAAGCGAGGCACCACTACGAAGCCTTGATATGAGACAGGAAACATTTGTAAGCCCTTATTACCATGTCCAACTGCATTGGGATGGAAGTTGACGAATGGGGTTGTTGTGTACCGATACTTATTGAACTTTAGAATTCCAATTACCGAGGCTTGCTAGATTTGGTGGCTGCACAGCCAAAAAGGTTGTAAAACAGAAGTATGTGGATGCCAAACGAGCCAGTCTGCGAATGTTATGGACCTCTGCAAATGCAAAAATCTTAAACAAAGATGAATGTAGAAATAATAGCTAAAACAGAGACAATTCGACGAATTTTGGGAGAAAACGGACGTGAATTTATTTAATCAAAGTGGTCTTATTATCCAGTTGCTACTATATTAAATAGTATCAGATTATGTATACTTTGGTAATTAGCACATTCCCGCATTGAACATCGATACAACAAATTTGGGAAAAATTTTGGTGTCCCCAATTTTGAATCCCATTTTGACCTACTTAAAGCCATTTTTCATGAAGGCAGCATATTTTTTTCGGATATTTCAGCATACTCGAAATAGGATTAACAAAACTATGCTGGACCAATAATAATTAAATTGCCGTGTAGAAGTTTTTTTATTTGTAAATCGGACCAGACTAATATACATAAAATGTCATTCATTTCGTGGATTTGTGGCTACATATAGTACTAAGATATATTTGAATGAAATTTCCAGTTGATATTTCTTGTATTGGTAGGAAGTGTCTACGATTCCTTTGTTTTCCATATATCAAAGCATTGTGCTACATCATCCATTTTGAAAGCACTGTAACTTTATTTATCATTGCCAAATAAACCATGTCACGTGTCAGGGGACAAGCTGTTGGTCTCATGTACTAAATTTAGATGCTGTCTGACGTGTTTAATACCAATATTGTTATAGGCTATTTTTGAAACATTAATTTTGATTACGGATTACTCCGTTTACCTGATCAAGATATTAGACTCAAGGCAGGTGTGACCGGTCAACAGGGGGTGCTTATTCCTCCTAAACACTTAATCCCACCTTTGGTATATATCCAATGTTTAGGGTTTGCTCTAATCTTTGCATTCAATAATCACTGTTCATCACCTTTTCCTCTTCCTGTTAGTTCTGCTTGCATACTTTTACTTCACAAGGATAAAACACTTGGTTGAATTAGATCAAAAGTTGAAGATAACGAACGGTTATCAATCTCTCAACTACAATAAGAAATACAAAACCAAAAGTTCGGCAAACACGGACCCTGAACACAGAATGGAAGGAATCGGGTGCCTAGGAGGAGGTAAGCATCCCTGTTACAGTCCCTGAAACGTTCTACTTTACCACACACACGCTGACCGCACGATGAACGCACGCTGACCGCACGATGAACGCACGTAAAAATGGTAAAGTAGAAAGTTTCAGGGACTGTAACCGGTCACACCCGCCGTTCACCACGAGCGCTACACTTCGATCAGGTAACGGAGTCCCCCGCAGTTTTAAAATTGAACAAAAACACTCCCAGACCTTTCCTCCTGTATTATACAGCCGCATTTTGAAATTTTTGAAGAGACGCCAGTCGGTATCGTCATTCCTGCACTTTTCGGCATAAGTGTCCTCGGCGACTTTCCCGAACGAGTTGAATTCTTTACTGGGTGTTAACAGCACTGACGTCGGTACTTTTGTTAACATCTGAAAAATAAAAGTACTGAAAGTACTGAAAGTACAGACCAGCGCTGAGCGAGTGAGTTGTGACATTGAAATAACTTATACTATGTGTAATGTTCATATCTTCACTAGCTGTTCTTAATGTGTAACTTTAGATGAGAGAAGACATATTAAATCTTGATAGAAAGAAGAAATAGTAACTCTTGATAGAGAGAAGAAATAGTAACTCTTGATAGAGAGAAATAGTTCAAAGCGATTCATACTGGTATTGTTTACTGACACTATGTGATCCCTACAGTCATTGTATAGGGTTGTTGATTCTTGTCAGTCACTGTATAGGATTAGGAGATCGAACGATCGATCGATCGATAGATCGAGAGAGAGAGAGAGAGAGAGAGAGAGAGAGCGAGAGAGAGAGAGAGAGAGAGAGAGAGAGAGAGAGAGCGGGTAATCAGACTGATACAATGACTGATAAGAGCCTCCTGTTGTCTGCCAGCAATCATGTGTACTGTTAAAAGTCCTATAAAATGACCGATAAAAATCCGATACAGCGACTGACAAAAATCTTATACAGTGACTGGCAAAAATCCTATTCAGTGACTGACAAACATCCTATACAGTCACTGACAAGAATCCTTTACAGTCACTGACAAAATCATCTACAGTCACTGACAAAAGTCCTATAGTGTGTTTTAACAACACGATAGGAGAAAGGGGGGAAGGGGGGGGGTATCAGACTGTTATTTTATATGATTATATATACAGACGTTTCTGGGTTTATTGAAAAAACAGTTACAAAACATAGATTAGTAGTATTAGCAGTAAATCTTTATAACCTTCAATTTTCTACAATTTCAATTCTGTCACAACAATGGGCTATTAGGTGTATAGATCTTACATTAAATGATAATCAATTTGTATCAGCAAATCACGTGTTTTGATTGGTATATTTATACTGGGTAAAAGGTCAAACACATTTCTGGAGACTTGCACTGAGGTTGAACATTTTTAGAAAATTTATCATATGTCATTTCACAATCCTTCAAGGGACATAACTCTAGAAGTTTTGAGCCTACTATTTTCAAATTTTATTTTTCCATTTTAATGTTTATATGCTTAATTGATCAGTAAAAATTCAATGTTAGTTGTTGTCAGTTACAAGTGAAATAAAAACACTCACAATTCTTTGTAAACAAGGTTTGTACCATTATTTTTTCGGTGAACATATGATATGTTAAATATGCTTGTAAATGTTTTGTTTAATTTTCAAATTACAAATTCATTCTGAATACATTCAAACGTTTCTCACTCATCCTTTTCAGGCGGAAGCGCCTATTGCAATCGTTTGTGTGACCTTCTACGTCACAGAGGTCAGGAGCCCTTTTTCATGGTACTCCAAACGGAATTCACATAAACAAAGGGCGTGCAACTCGCTAATTAAATTTGGGATAACCATCAGAACAGGGTAACGGCAGTTCAAAACAGATTTTCAAGCGAACACTAATATTTTATCATCATTCCTGAATCTAAAAATTGAGCAAAGAAACAACAGTTACATATTGTGAGCATACCTATAATATTTAAATGCGCCATAGAATGCGGCAAACCTCTTAAGTTTTATTTTCTTTTAAAGATTTTTGGTATATCGTGAAAAATATAGAAAAATCAGCCTGGGATTTCTTTATATTCATATGAGATAGTCTATAGTCCTTATATTGAAACCCTTTTGCCTTTTGTCGTTTTATTGCATTGCGTCTCCTTATGATACAGTGCAGTATCTACATGTACATGTAAGTAGACTAGTCAGTACCCTTGAAGGGAAGAACACCGAGATATTATCTGTTCCTTTATTTATTGTTTACACGATTTCTAATTCTAGTCAGTGGTGTTAGAAATGTACTGTTTGCAAACTGCATGTCAACAGAGACAGTATGTATTTCTTTTTTTTTTTTCTTTTTTTGACTACAATTTTATATGTAGGGGTTCCGGGTTAGGAATAGTCCGCCATCATCTCCACTCGTGTCGACACAGGCGGCTTGTTGTCATAAACTGTTGCAAGTATACTGAAAACGCAAAAAATGTTAGCGTGCTCTCATTGGCTATAACTTTTTTTTGGTTTTCATGTGACTTAAATGAGTTGGAATACCAATACCAATGGAGAGGGCGTGTAAAACGTTAGAAAGAAGAGAACCAAACCCCTGACCTGTGACCCGGACGTAGGAGCGAGGTATAAAATTCTATGTTGTTGCTATGTGCTAATATTCAAGCTACTTAGATTATTCTGGATTGAAAGTAATATGTATCAAAAGCTTAAGCTATTATCGGGATAGATGAAATTTATTGCCCAAAAATTTGAGAAAGAATGGAGGAATTGCACCGATGGTAGGGTGCTGTTTGAAATGAGGGTGTAGATTGTACGTGCTGATTTCTGTATGTTTTAAATAATTACAGTAATATTGACTCAAAAGTCCAGGTGACCCTATATATATTTTTTTCCGTGTTTTATTAGAGCATATCGAATGAACGCTATTCAATTGTGTGGTCATTTTGTTCAAATCGATTTAGTTTAATTAGTTGAGAGATAACCAAAGGTTAACACTTGAGTCTATGTGGATAATTATTGGTACCTCTTTTCCGTAGGACTCAGCGTACCGCCGAGACAGATCGGTAAACCCTAACTATGGTGAGCAGTTTTAACGCGGATTTTATCTAGGGCAACGAAGGAGCATTCATTTAGGGTCAATCAATAATTATAGAGGGGTGAGTGTAATGGAATCTATAAGGAGGGACAAGAAGGGTTCCGGAAACATCGATATGCTGTTGTTGCGGCTAAATGGAGACAAGAATTATGAGTTCTTATTGCGGTACCTACATGTTTGATCCAAACAAGATGAAGACCTTTGATGTTATTATATTATTACTTGCAATAGTTTCTATGAACAAGCGGCCTGTGGTGTCGTCAGAGGCAATTATGTGATAGAGCGGTCTTTCTGGGATGTAGACGGAAAATTACGACGCCCACATGGTCACAGCAGTGTTGACACGAGCAATATCCTCTTCATGTTCTAGATCGCCTGAGTGCCGAGCATAGCCTTTGGGAAATTCAACGGGCGATGGTGACCGTCTTCAGTGGTGACAATATTTTATTCTCGAGTGGGAGTACAAACAAATAATGAAGTGCAATTATGTATACTCGCAGGAGCAATTGTCTACTTGCTATTATGAGTGTACAATCCTGTTGATAGTATCTCGCGTCTAGGCATGTAATTGGTAGTCAAGGAGAACAACGTTATACATACTGTTTCAAATGCAAGGTCAAAGTACTAAAAATACCGGAAAATTTTGTTTGTTTAGTATGTGTTTGAATTTAACATAAGTATATTTGCTCGGTGTGTATCCCCAGGACTCAAATATAAATCTCCGACCAAGGAGACATGCTTCCCCTAATCAGTGTTCTCCAATACTTTGATTAGATCTATTTATGATATTCTATATGTAAACAGAAACTTGACATGAGCCTTGCTTACGTAACAAAGAATTGTGAGTGTTGAACTTGGGACATGTATCTCGCTTGCAACTCAATAACTGGCATTCAATTTTTTTGCTGACCATACAAAATACCTTAATTACGCATTGCAAACAATAAAAATTGAAATCAAATTTGAAAATTTTCAGCTCAGAACGTGTCTATGCCCCTTTAACTAATGCACAAGTTAATATCAGGAGATGTTTCACGTTTATGATATGTCTGGTATTTTATTTACAAAATTAACATAATTAATTCCAATAAACTTTGCAGATATGCAATATTTTACCTCTATAAAACTCTGTTATAAAGAAGAGAAAAATGTACAAGTGGAAATTTTCAAACTTCAATTTGTCGGTATATTAACTCTTTAAAAACCATGAGAACTTTACATATACATGTACAATCAACGATCTAGATATATGCACCATTGCCCATCTAGAGGACACTCCCAAAACGTACCCAAGTCAAGCCTTAAACATTAGCATTTTATTTTCAATAATCTTAATTTACATCTTCTACATTATGGAATTTTTAAACTTGAATTTGCGTATCGATTATTTTGAATTAATCATTGGATTTGAATTCGAGGATATAACGTACAAAACAGTGTATTATCACTAATGATGTATACGATTTCAATTAATATAAGATTACTCATTCCACTTTTTTCCGAATCTTTAATTAAAAATCATCATGATTAAAATTTATCAGATTTAATTGTGTACGGAGATAATTAAGAATTTATTTTGATAGCCAGCTGTGTATTACAAGTGTTGTGTATCATAAACTGGGTACCCCCGTTGACCTCGCTCCCCTCATAAGTTCACGTGCATCATTGAACACGTGAACATACGTCATCAGCCTTTTAAAGGTAACTTTGCCTCGTAGATCAAATAACATTTAATTTATTTCAAACACTTATCAAACATATGTGATTTTGATGATTAAATAATTATTGTCTTGCAAGACAATGATTCTTCTGATACATATATATTTCTTTAGTCCTAAATAAATTTAGGAATATATATATATCAATGGGGTGCAATTTTCATCAAATTGTTATATCAATGGGTAGACAATTTGACCTGTGATTACATCAATGAGTGGTGTGTATGTATCACAAGATTTTCGAATATACATCACAAGATTTTGAATATACATCACAAGATATTGAACATGCATAACAAGATTATAGAATATACATCACAAGATTTCGAATACCGGTATACATCACAAGATTTTGAATATGCATCACAAGATTTTGAATATAAATCACAAGATATTGTACATACATCACATGAATTTGAATATACATCACAAGATTTTGAATGTACATCACAAGATATGGCAGATATCTCATAAGATGCAACGTTAAACACACCCATATTAGGTAAGAATTTATTTATAAGGAAATATATGAACGGATGTGGTTTCAAAAATATTGAATATATGAATGGGGGTATTTTGAAAATCCCAGCGGGACGTCTGTACCCAAAAGTGTAGGTTGATACACCCCCCCCCCCCGGGAGAAGAGGTCGGTGGAAAGAGGGCAGTACCCAAGGGAAAGTGGTGTTGAAAAGGGACAAAAGAGTGGAGGGTAGGGGCATGAGTAATGGTAGAAAGGGAGCGGAAGTGATGTAAGGAGTGGGAGAAGAGGGGTGGGGTGGAGAGGAGAGGAGAGGAGGGTGAGAAGGGGAAAGGGGGAGATGGAGAAACAGTGAGAGAAAGCATTCAAAATGGGATGAGAAGAGGAATGAATGGAACTATAGGTGGGAGAGGTATGACCCATACTCAGTTTTACTTATAGTGGCTTGTGTGGGGGGGGGGGCGGGGGGGGAGTCTTAATGTTACATGAGGCTAGGAAGATTTATGAAAGTGATAAGGGGGGGGGGTGGACACTTCAAAAAATCGCAGAAAGTGGGGGGGGGCAACTGATCAAAGTTTGTTGAACAAGCAAGAGGGGGGGGGGGCAAAACGGCAAACATGCTAAATGATTCACTGGAAAGTGGGGGGGGGTGGGGGGGGGGGGGCTTCGTATAATTCACTGAAGTAGGGGAAAAACTTCTAAATTACCAAAATCTTTTGTGAATTTAAGCATTAAGAAAATAATGTTATTGCAAAAAGTGGGGGGGGGGGGGGGTTGGCAAAACATAATTTGCCCCCCCCCTCCTACGCCCATGATGTAAGTACCTGATTGTTGGCGGGCTCCACTTTCATTCCATAAATACGCAGGGGGTCGCTTTCAAACTCGTTCCTCTGGGAGTATGCGTATCCGGTGTAAGAAGTCCCGAAGTCTATTGCCACCACGAACAGATCCTGGTCCTCCTTAAGGGATTGTCTGAAGTCCCCCCTATGTTTAGTGGATTTTACTTCTTCCGCCATATTTTCATGTCATGCTTTATGAGATAAATGTGCACATATACAACTGTCTGAAACCGAAAATACACGCCACTATATATCGTAATTCAACATCGAAATGACTATTTTTCAAAAAAAAAATAATTAATTTATCTATAGCAAAAATTGTCGATGTTGCTAAATTCAACAATTACAGTAACAAAAACATAAATATATATATACCCTATCATTGTTTATATGATACTGAAAAGATACACTGACAAATGATAAGTATACTCACTCAGAAGACACGTCCTCCTTCTATTGCGCAATATATAGGTACGTGTATATTTCATGTTTTCGACGATGATATATTTATGATGAAATATAGACAATTTCAGCGAAATTTTTCTTCCTTGTTTGTGGTGTACGTCATGTTCCGTCTTGCCGGTTCATCGCTTTGACATTTTATCGATCGGACTTGGTATTTAAAAATCGATCATTTAAATTCCAATATACTCCTATCCATGCACCGTAATAAAACTTCGGCCTCCAAACAACCTTATATACAAGGTAAAATTCGAAATGCTCGTTCTCGTCGGCCTGTTTCGGCGACTTTTTTTTGGGGGGGGATTGTTTTGTTTTTTTTTCTTTTAATTTATTTGTTTTTTTGTTTATTTTTATTTTTGAAATTTGGTTTGTTTTTTGATTTTTATTATTCTTTTATTTTCTTTTATTTGTTTATTTATTTTTTTTGTTGTTTTTTTTTTGTTTTTTTTTTGTTTTTTTTTTTCTTTCCATGTTTGTTTTCTTTTTTACATTGTTTTTGTTTTCTTTTTTATTGGGGGAGTAGGTTTTTTTCTTCTTGATTTGAACTGGCAAAACTGATGTCCGGAAATGAGGACGGGTGTTTGGTGTATGTAAAATTTCAAAGTT
>CAJDSM010056744.1:0-18003 GCA_903981925.1 Ostrea lurida | reverse complement strand
AAAGAAACGAAATCACACAAGATCTTTAAAATTCCTTAGTAAAACTCGGTTTGTCATTTGATCTTGATCTTCAATTATGTTTCCTCGCTGGAAACCCGGGTTAGAATAGGTCCTCAGTTCCCCTTTGCTTGTCGTAATAGGCGACTAGAAACGGACGCCCTTCGAATGAGACCCGGAAAAACCGCTGAGGTTCAGTTACAGCAGGCCCCAGGATTCCATGAAACATTTAAGCTTAAAAGTCAAATACTGAATCTTGCAATGAAATGATTTATGAAGTCAATCATTCCAAAATAAACTGTTATTTTATATATATATACATTGTTTAAATCAGATTCTAGTGTCTGCAAAATAAGAGTTTCACGGTAAAAAATAAACATTTTACAGTGATGATTGAAATTTCGACTTATTATGATCCCGGGGCCTGGTGTGGGCACGATATAAGATCGTCTCGATCCCTGCTCAGAGAGCCATAAGATCCGAGCACAGGCCTAAATTCTGGCAGCCCTGTACCGGCAATGGTGATGTCTCCATATGAGTGAAATATTCTCCAAGAGGGAACGTAAAACAATACACAACCAACCAACTTTCGATCCTCCTCACATTTCTGTGTGGGTCACAACCCCTGTCCTCTTTCCGAAGTCTTCTTAAGTAAACGAGTTTTTATGATCATATCCACAGCCAATGAGTCATTTGACCTCGGTACTACCGGGAGTTTCTGTCCTGTTATCTGTTTCTGAAGATCCCATGTCTCTACCAATTCTTGTTCTAAAACTATGTTTCAAGGTCATAGGTCACTGGATCACTGATTCTAAATACTAATCTGAAAATCTCATTTTTTTCTCATTTCTCTGAATACCAAAATTCATGCTCGAGTCAAGGTCACTGGAGTAACTTTGACCTCGAGTTGACCTCGAGCTCGACCTGACCTAGAGGACAGCTCTATCGTGTCTCTATCAGAAATGCCATTTCTACGTGTTCCAGTTCAGATGTCAAGGTCACTAACCTTCAATACAAGATTGTAGGCTCTATATCCTCTTATCATTCTTAAGACCCCATGTCGCTGATTTAGTGCTGGTTTTAAAGTTATACCAGTTTATGGTCATTAATAAGAGGTCAAGTCACTGGAGTCTCTTGACCTTGACACACGTCTTTTCCAATAGAGTTCTATATTAGACCACCCCCCCCGCCCTGGTACCATAACCCCTTCATGAATTCTGAGAAACATTTTGTGACAAACTAGAGACTAATTTATCTTCCTGAATGGATACTTTACGGAACGGCTGCAGACCGTTTAGGCACGCCGACGAAGAAGAAATGGAAGAAGAACAGCGCGCAAAAACTCAAGTCTCGAAACTTCCAATTGTATCCATAAACATTTGTATTTCGAATCATGGTTTGCTACCTTAATTCATGACCTATTTGATTCCGTTTATCAATGTTTGTTCCCTGACTTATGACGTATATTGATCAGTTATCAATGTTGCTACTCTGACTATATGACGTATGACTCAGGTTATCAATGTTGTTACCCTGACTTATGACTATGACAGTTATTCAATGTTGTTACCCTGACTTATGACGAATTGACAGTTATCAATTGTTGCAACCCCTGACTTATGACGTCATTGACTCGATGTATCCAATGTTTGTGTTACCCTGACTTATGATCGTATTGACTCAGTTTATCCAATGTTGTTACCCCTGACTTATAACGTATTGACCAGTTTATCAATGTTGCTACCTGACTTATGATTATATGACAGTTTCAATGTTTGTACCCTGACTACGACGTATTGCTTACAGTTCAATGTTTGTTACCCTGACTTATGACGTATTCGAGCTCAGTTATCAATGTTGTTACCCTGACTTATGACGTAGTGACAGTTATCAATGTTTGTTACCCTGACTTATGACCGTATGACAGGTTATTCAATGTTTGTTACCCTGACTATGACGTATTGACTCACTTATCAATGTTTTTACCCTGACTTATGCACGTTAGACTCACTTATCAATGTTTGTTACCCGACTATGACGTATTTGACTCACTTATCAATGTTTGTACCGCTGACTTATGACGTTATGACTCACTTATCAATGTTTGGTTATCCTGACTTTGACGTATTGACGCACTATCAATGTTTGTTACCCTGATATATGACGTATTGACTCACTTATCAATGTTTTGTTACCCTGATTATGACGTATTGAGCTCACTTATCAATGTTTTCACCCTTGACTTATGACGTATTGACTCAGTTATCAATGTTTTGTATATCCTGACTTATGACGTATTGACTCAGTTATCAATGTTTGCTACCCTGACTTATGACGTATTGACAGTTATCAATGTTTGCTATCCCTGACTTATGACGTATTGACCTCAGTAATATGTTGTTATCCTGACTATGGACTTATGACGTGATTGACATGATCATTTTGTCTACCCTGACTCAGTTTATCACATTTTGTACCCTGACTTATGACGTATTGACTCAGTTATCAAGTTGTGTTACACTGACTTATGACGACGATTGATACAGTTATCAATGTTTGTTACCCTGACTTATGACGTATTGATACAGTTATCAATGTTTCTACCCTGACTTATGACGTATTGACAGTATCTATGTTGTTAACCGGACTTATGACCGTATTGACAGTTATCAATGTTTGCAGTTTGTTACCCTGACTTATGACGTATTGACACAGTTATCAATTGTTCCTCTTTCTGTCACTTTTGCGATGATCCTCTTTATATTGTGTCAACAACACTGTTGTATGCAATCCCTGTTTATTCACGACCTTTTCACCAAGTAATTCGTAGGGAGATTTTAGGAAGTATCAATCAAAACTACTGAATTAAACGCTGAGCGTGTGAATTCTAGCATTTAGATGAAATATGGGTTTACTTTGGCAACTAATATTAGCTGGAAACTTTCACTAGCAGTTCCGAATGTGTAATCCATCGCTCATTTGTAACATGTAACAAGAGTTGTCAGAAGACAACAGACCACGCAAGGAAACATGACTCTAGTTGTAAATATTCCCCTTTTTTTAGTCAAAAGGTTTAATTTTTGAAAGGTAGGTCAGAGTCCAAGGTCACTTGTTCAAAATTTTGATATCATATGAGAGAGTTGGTCATGAGGCATTTTACTACTAGTGAAAATACTTAACCATTCAAAAGTTATGGCCAATGTTAAAAGTTTTTTTGCAGACAAACAAACGGACTGTCCAAAAACCATATGCCCCTGAATCAAAGATTCCGGGGGCATTAAACCCCCCAAACTTTTCTAAATTCGCACAAATTATAAACATTGTACTAAATATATAGTTCCTAGAGCTAACCAGAACAATTGTCAGCGGTCAGTAACTCTTCAGAAAAGGAGGGAGAAACCAGCGACGTGTTGATACATGCACCTTAACGAAGATCCGTTTTCAGAGTCAACAGCATTGCTCTAATCAAGTCATGTTTGGATTTCCCGAATTCCACGTGTCAATTATATAGGCTACTCACCTCCAAAGTTTTCAACAAACAAAATATTTTTATTGTGATTCTTCGTAGGCAATTGCAAAAAAATGACATATGTTTCATTGTTAGTTTGTTAATTATAACCAAAATGATAAGAAGTATATACATCAAAAAAAAAGAAAAAATAAAAAAAAAAAGAAAAAAAAAAAGAAAACCCCTACGAATATCACTTATGTTTCATTATTTAAGCATGCATGAAAAAGCCTCTCTACTATACCGTCATTTTAATCTTTTGGGGGAAAATCCCATAATATAATGGCATATTTTGCAATTTTATGCAAGGCATTAAAAATTCCTGAAACAATTCTTTATCTTTATGTTACATTAGCAGAAGTGTTTTTGTCGTTTACGATCAAATCATAAAGCGCACACGCTGTAAACAATGAATTCACAGATGTTTAAAATACTGTTAAATCCGTTACCAGTTCGCACATTTTTGCTTATTTTCTAATCACTTTCGTCTGGTAGGGAGTTAATTAAAAAAAAATTACGACACTTTCAACCGTTTCTCACAAAAGCAGGGAATCGAATGTCAGTTATAAAAAAAATCTCTTAAAATTTTCGATTTTAACCAAAGTAACCAGATGTTTAGCTTATCAAAGGATTGTAAACATCATATAATTATTGAATTGTTAGGGAAACCCAGCGTGTTTCTTCACGCAGTCAGGGAAAATAAACACGGAATGCGAAATGTGCAACAAATGTAAAAATCTGTCAAAAAACTATAATTACTGGTAATTAGAGATAGGGGAAATTCCTAAATCGACTACAGCAGGGATCTATCTAGTAAGCTTGTTTTTGATTGTCTTCATCACTAGAAGACGGTATGATTCATCCACGCTGAGTGTGAACCGTGAAATATACGAGTTCACACAGAAATCTACATGTATGTATACAAACTGCAATATACAAATATGTAGTGGGTATGTCTAAAACAAAAAAAACAGAAATCGATTTATTGGGAATTTGTATTTGTGTGTCGTGCTATGTGGGAATTGTCGTAAAGGTTTTAAAAAACCTCTTTTTTTATTGGCTAAACTTTCAACGTTGCAATCTAGTAACTACAAAGTGCCTTTTGCTAACGCCCCCCCACCCCAAACAAACCTGTATCCCATTCTTGATCAAACCCTAATGAGTGTTATAATGTTCACAATATACATTTAGTGTGCATTTTATCTTACAAGTTTCAAGTCATACACGTTAAATATACTTTTTAAAACACTTTTGGCGCACGACACGTTAAAAATAAACATGATTTACATCACTACTACAGACGGTGCGTGTTCAGGGAGATAAAATAAATTACCTGAATGCAACATTCACTGTAATATAAAAGAAAAAAAAAATCATTTTTACAAATCAAGCTGTTCTACATCGTATATCGGTCGGGCGGACACAAAATTGCGCAAGAATTTCTTTTTTGAACAAACACTTTACGATGAAAGATGCACTGACGATGATCGAAAATAAATTTCTGCGTTACTGTATAAAAAGGAACAAATGTCATCAAGCGCAAGGGGCTGTTTATGATCAGTAATCATATTTCATTCCCCCGTGGAATACGGCCATCGAAAAAAAAGAAAAAAGAAAACATTTCTCTGGTTTCAGGACAATATGGGGGACTAAGCAATACTGTTTGTTTTTTCAAAAGAGAACCTCGCCTTGAACCCTTACTCTAACGCTGTTATGAAATTTGATACTTAAAAAATCTGCTACGCATTACGAAATGTGATATCTATAAATTTAATCGATTATAGAGAAGCACCTGGAGGGCACGAGTAACACGGTCCCAAGAGAGATAACTCCGACAACGGAACGATGGCCGAAAGCAGACATTGCACGATCTCCGGGTTAACACGAGTTCACTGCCTTTCGCTTGTCTGTGTTAACCAAATTAAAATGGTATTATACATTGGCGCAATCTCTTGATTAAAAGCACTTCTGTTTGTGAAAATTGACAGAGGGAAAAATTTGACCCCTTTCACAAAATACGGGTATTACGACAGACATTAAAATACCGCTCACCAGATCATAAGAATGCAAGGTTTACCACATATGGGAAATAGAATAGGATATAATAGATTTATTTCTAATTCAGAGCCCAAACAGGGCACAAGGACTGAAAACCAAAAAGACATAGTTAACATAAAATGAGACATAGTGACATAAAGGAAATAAAATTAATCAAAAGCGATTTTCACCCTTTGCTGGTCTACTCTTTTGGGTCAGGATATCCAAACAATAATAAATTTCAATGCATTTACCAATAATTATTATCATGTATAGAAATATAAGTAATTCAAAAAGCCCTAAAACCCGGGAGCTTCCAGGGGCTTCACCCCCTAGGCCTTACTACTTGGGCTTCATCCTAGACCTCAGCCTATTGGCTCCCTCTTTCAATGAATCAGCATCCCTCCTTTGAACAAATCCTGGATCCACCACTGACTAGTGCCTGTAACTTTTCACAATCAATACTCTTGACTCCTGACATTGACTTTACAACTGAGTGCTCATTCACAAAGATTTTAGATCACTGTATAAGTAGAATTTTTAGCGAGACGCAATTTTAGCGTTTTTTCCATAAAGAATTGTATTTTATTTTAGCGAGAAATAATTTTAGCTACGTTATGCATCATTTCTAAAAGCTCTACCATTGATTTGGAATGAATTGCTAGCAATATCTAATTCTAGCGATCGCAAAACCCTTGCTAATAATGCCAAAATTAAATCCTCACTAAAAATTCTACTTGTACGGTATTTTACAATGGAAAGACTTCTATTTATAGCAATCCAGATTTATTCAGCAAGCGCGCTCATGCGTGCACACACATGACAGATAAACCACGTTCTTGTGTAATATAATAATAATTTAGACCTTGTAAATATCAATTTGATACAAAACAATTTGGATAGGTTAAATTTGCTGTTTCACTCTTTGAGTCCATTGGCATGACATACACTTCTTGATCACTGCATGAATGGCCAGTTATATCACAGAGGATTTTGTGAATAAATCCAAGCACTTTACATTTATACTGATCCAAAAGGCTATCCTGAAAAGCATTAGTTTTAAGAAATGGTTTTGCCTTCTCATTTCCCACAGAATATGAAGACTTCCTGAGAAAAGATCCGATCAGCTCGAAAACTTCAGACATATTGATTCCTGTGACTAGCAACACTGTTCTGGACAAAGAAAAATTCTCATCTACTACTAGATGAAGCTGCGATAAAATTTTCTCAACACCAGAGGTCGCTTTCACATCAGAAGATCCCTCTACGTTAGGTGTCCGTGGTGCGGTATTTCCATCATCTGTGTTGGTGTCTCCTTGTTTTGTCTGAATTCTGAGGGAGAGAATGAGAGCCAGACAGTACTTCACGATGATCTGGTAAAACAACACGTCCTCGCGGAACACATTCATCTCACTTTTGTCAAACAGTCGCTCTGCACCCTCCTGAAAAGAGAAGTAAGCTCGATTATAAGTGAGAATTCAACACCCTACAGTGGTCCCACAAGTGAACTTGAATTTGCACTATATCATAAGGACAATAGGTGTTATTTGCATACAAATTTGATAAAGATTAAAAAGAAAAAAGATATTCCTGAAGATTCTGATGTCAAATCAAAATCTCTTAATGCGACAACATCATATTCTGGAGGTCATGACTGGAAGGAACTTTTAAAAGTCATGATAGTGGTTATCACTAGGACTCACTCACATTGGCTGAAAGATCTACCATAGAGACACCTCTAATCGTATGATTACCATATGACACGGGTCTCAACATTGTGGTTCATCATAGACACTCAATGGTGGTTATCACATAGAGACACCTCAATGTAGTGGTACCATAGAGACATCTGCTCCAATAGTGGTTACCATAGAGACACCTCAATAGTGGTTACTCATTAGAGACTCCTCAATAGTGGTATCATTAAGTTAGACCCTCTCAATGGGTGGGGTCATATATAACTACTCAGATAGGATGGTTACCATGTAGAGGACACCGCAATTAGTGTTACCATAGAGACACCTCATAGTGGTTATTCATTAGACTACTTCAATTGGTGGTTACACAGTAGAGACACCTCAATATGGTTACGATAGAGACACCTCAATAGTGTGGGGTTACCATAGAGACATCCTCAATGAGTGGTACCATAGAGACTCCTCAATTAAGTGGGTTATCATAGGAACTCGCTCATTTGGTGTGGTTATTGCATAGAACAACCTCAATAGTGGTTACTCCCATCAGTAGAACACCTCAATCATGTTAACCATAGGAGACAGACCTCAATAGTGGTTACCACTTAGGAACTTCGACTTAATTAGTGTTTATTCATAGACTACTCATATGGTTGGTTCCATTTAGATGATCACGCTCAAAATAGGTGCTGGTAACTCCATAGAGTACACCTGTTCCAATAGTGGTTATCTCATCTACGCATCTTCCTCTAGATAAGTAGTGTTATACATAGATGACATCTTTCGAATAGTGGTGCAATCATAGAGACATGCCGTGCAAGTGAGTGGTTACCACAAGAGACACTCAATTGAGTGAGTATACCATAAGGAACACACCTCAATAAGTTGGTTACATCACGACACCTCAATAGTGGTTTATTCACTAGACTCCTCAATGTAGGTCTTACTATCACACACACGTGCCAATAGTGGTATAATTCATAGTGGTAACACCCTGTCAATAGTGTGCACTGCATCAAGACACCTCAATTTTAGTGGTTTACCATCTGAGATAGACACCTCAACAATAGTGGGTTACCATACCGAAGACAACACTGAATTAGTGATTATCATAGGACCACCTCAATAGTTGTTATCATAGAGACACATGTAGTTCTTAGACAAGACCTTGTCCATAGGTACCAAAAATTACTTTACCCCTTTGACCTTTGAAGTTTGACCCAACATCAAAAACTTAAATTCTTAGCTATAACTTTTTCGAAATGGTAGGACTAGGGGCTTTGATATATTTTTCATTGTATAATCCTCTTCTCATTTCTTGCGTACCAAAATTTTACACGCCTGTTGACCTTGAACACTTTACGCTTACTTTTCAAAATGACCTTAGACAATTGGCTCACTCCATAACTTGCTCGAATGGGTGCCTAAAACGGTATAGGCTTTCATTCGATTTGCACCTGTGTATTTCCTTATGATACAAGCCCTTGTTATCTGGTACCATTAATGAGTTTGACCTTGATAACTTTTGACCTCATTTTTAAAGTACGCTTAACATTGGTTTATAACTTGTTGAATGGCAAGGGATAGACCTATTCATATTTCAATGCCATGCATAATCCTTATGACAAGCCTTTTGCACTGGCATGTGGAAGTAAGACGGGGGGCACATTTCGTGTTAGCTCGCACAAAACACTAATCTGTTGATCCTACTGGTATTGAACTAATCTAATAAACTGATTTATGGTGTGCTGTCAACAACACACAAAATAATTTATACAAATAAATCAGTTCACTAAAACCACCCTGATCTTTTCTTTGCTTATTATAAGTATAATTATTCTTCTCCAAAGTACAACTTAAAGAATGACTCGTGGATGACTTCACGTTACAATACTTCGCCATTTATAAACAACTCAGTGGCGTTGGGAGAACCCGAAATGTTCTAATGGAGTCTGAGCCATGAAGGGGAACCATGACAAACACGAGCGACTGCAATATTGAGTCGCTTCCATGCCGACCTAAAAAACCTTATATATCGTTATACTCTCAGCATGTACAATACGGTTTGAGGAATCTATTCCGTCAATCATCCACGAAATCCAAAGTCATTCAGAACAGCAGCGCGGCCCTCTGTATCAATATCTGTGTGTTGTCACACAATATCCACTGTCTCACCAAGTAAATCCAGCGGTCACGGATGGCTGGACCGCGCCTGGTGACGCACTCAAAAGGACAGTACAGTAAAGGGGGAAATATCAAAACCACAGTTACCAGTAAAGGGGGAAATATCCAAAAATTATAGTACTCAGTAATAGGGGGGAAATTATTCAAAAACAGTACAAAAGGGAGGAAATATCAAAAGACAGTTACAGAAAGGGAGGAAATATCAAAAAGATATACAGTAAATGGGAGGGCGGGGGACATCATAAAGAGACAGTAGCAAGTACAGGGTGGAACATTATCAAACACACACAGGTACACTTATGTAAAAGGGCTGAGAATATCAAAAGACAGTACAGTTAATTCAAGGGGGGATATCTTATCAAAAAGACAGGTACTCAGTAAAGGGGAAATGATCAAAAGTATAGTACTCAGTAAAGGGTTGGAGAATAGTGTCAAAAACGAATAGTACAGGTAGAGGGGGGGGGGTATACTATAAAGACAGATGCTGCTAACCAGAAGAGAAAAATATCAATATACACAGTACAGTAAAGGGGGGGCGGATCTCACGAAAGCACAGACAGTAGTATCAAGCAACGAAGACTACAGTAAAGGGGGAGAATATTCAAAAGACACAGTGTACAGTGTCAAAGGGGGGGGTGGGGTATCAAAAGCGAGACAGGGACTACCAATGTAAAGGGGAGAATATCTAAAATGATAGTAACAGTAAATAGAGGGTGAGAATATTCAAAAAGACTCAAGACAGGTAAAGGACATGGTTCAAACCGAGAATATCAAAAGACCACAGTAACACAGGAGGTAAGGGAAGAAACTATTTCCAATGATCTTAAGTGTGTACAGTAAAAAGGGGAGAATATCAAAGTAGATACGTACAGGTTAAGTAGGGGTGGAACTCATTGGCAAAAGATTTGAGTACAGTTAAACATATGGGGGTGTTCGGTGTGGGGGGGGAGGGGTAATGCAAATTGGTATTCAAAGAAGAGCTCGCGTTCCACAGTAAAGGAGATTGAGAATATCAATATAGAGACAGTAAACAGTAGAAGCGGGAACCTATTGCAACTCGAAGATTATTAGTTTACAGGTTACAAGGGTAAATATCCAGAAGAGACTCACAGTACAGGAAAGGGGGCGGGGGATGATTGACAAAGAATCGAATACAGTAAAAGGGGACAAGAATTATATGATGAAAAGAGCAGTACTAGTTATAAAGGGGGATATTTTAAAAGACTAGTTTTACAGTTTAAAGGGGGGAATAGTCAAATAAACTGAGTTACTCAGAGAAAGAGTGATTGCGTGGTCGGCAAAAGTTATCAAAACAGGTACAGTAAAAACGGGGGATATCGTAAAATACACAGTACAGTAATAAGGGTGATTGGCGAGTATAGCAGGAAGACTGAGATTTACAGTAAAGGCGGGGGTAGTGAGAGAATTTTTATGTGCCAGAAACACAGAGAATTTACTCAGTGATATAGGTGAGATTTGATGTATTGGTTTGCCAAATTCATGAAGTATTTATTTGTGTGATTTCCATTTCAAGCCGGATACGAGAACATGGTGCATGCATTCTCAATACTCTACTGTCTTGAGACTGGTCAACAAGAGATATCGTTGTGTTACTAGTTTCTGCTGGGTAATATTCAATGAAGGACACGGATCAATTCAGTAAACGGGGGAAAATGGGTTCAAAACACCTAGTAACAGGTAAACGGGGGGTGGGAAATCAAATCAAAAAATGGTGACTATTTAGTACAGGTAATAGGGGGAAATATTCAAAAGACAGTTACAATAAAGGGGGAATTATCAAAATGACAGTTACAGTTAAGAGGGGTTAAGGCGGGTACGATTCAAAAGTATGTAGAGTATCACTAAGTAAATATGAAGTCGATATATATTCAAATAAGATACTAGTAGAGTCACAAGTAAAAGGGAAACGCCAGAGAATTATACCAAGGGAAGATTTTCATGATCACAGTAGTAAGCTTGTATGTGAAAGGAGACATATCAAATATAGGAACATGACTTACAGGAGTCACAATGTGGAGAATATTCAAAAAGATTAGTACACGGTTAAATGCAGCGCAGAAGGTATATTCAAAAAGACAGTATGCTCAGATAAGGGGTGGAATATTTCAAAAGACCAATACAGGAAGAAGGGAGAAATTATACGAACACAAATGTACAAGTATGATAGGTTTAATTCTTTGTCACGGACTCATTTTCGAAAACGAGAATGAGGATCACATGAAGAGTGGGTCGGAGAGTGAGTCCTACTAGAACAGTGCTAGGAAGATTAAAAGTAGGGAACTATCGAAAAAAGATTTTTATGTAGCAGTTTAAGAGGTCAGAAATATGTTACCAAGAAAGATTAGTTACAGTTAAAGGGCGGTAGAATATTCACGAAAGACAGGTTACAGTTAAAGGGGGATTGCGGTAAGGTATCAACGAAATAGAAAAGACAAGTGCACTCTCAGTGTGTACAGTTTATATTTTATAACGTCGGACTATCAGGTGATTACAAAACTCAGTTACTAGTTTAAAGGGGGTGTTTTAGGTATAGTTCTCACACTATAGTACTGTCAGTACAGGTAATAAAAGCGGAAGAGAATATCAAATAAGACAGTTACACGTATGCTAGAGATGGGTTGATACAAATATGAGCAGTTACATGAAGTGGAGGGTGTTGGGCGGAGGTTAATCAATAAAATAGCTTAGCATTATCACAGTAATTATACAGGTCGATATCGTGAGTAGTTATCAATATGTGATTATAGTTGCGAGTAATCACTAAAAGTGGTTGTAGGTTATATACAAAAAGACCTTTTAGGGTACACATGAAAAAGGAAGCGAAAGGGTATATGGGCTTGTTACCAAGCTTTATTTTCAAAATACCTGGTGCAGTAAAGGGGATAATACTAAGTGAGGGTCTAATAAAAGATCCTATTTTACTGTTAAAGAGCGGACGATGAGTTGAATATATTCAAATAGTACTTGATTACTCACAAGTAAGAAGAGGGACACTGGTCGTGGGCGTTAAATTACTATATAATCATACCGATAAGTAACTGTAGTTAAAAGGGGGGGGGTGATCACAAAGAATCAGTTGATTGCAGTTATAGAAGGGGTGATGTGGATTATTCTAAAAGACTATGGATACTGTAGTTGATAATGTGTGTATCAATAAAGAATAGCTTTACTTGGTAAGGTTAAAAGGGTGTCTGATGTTATATCAAAAGACAGTTACAAGGTGAAATGGGTGGGGAATGCTCAAAATGACTCCCATGAGTATCAAAGATAGTTGGAAGATGCAAAAGACAGTACAGTAAAGCGTTAGTAGTAAACCAAGAACATGGCATGTGCCTGAGCGCTAAGGTTAAAGGTTTGCAGACCTTAGGTTCACTAGTAAAGTGAAGCGATTGCTCCAGTGCGGAAGGGATAAGGTAGGTAATGATACAATATAGTGCGCGAAATGAGGCACAACCAAAAGCTAACGCCGAGAAAATAAGGAACAACTAGGTACAACTATCATTTATAAAGTCATCCTCAGCTTACGTAACAGTATATAGACAGGTCAAAGAATCTGAGGAGAAAATCACCATCACAACATAATTCTAGAGAGTTCTACGTAAAACTCAAAGTCATAGAGTATTAACATAGAGATATTGGTGACGCTCTTTAAGTTATATGTTAAAAGGGAAATATGGCAATAAAAAGATAAGTTACATGTAGATGCAGAGCATAAGGGGAAATATCAAAACAGATAGGTACAGTAAAGGGGGGGTATCAAAAAGACAGTTTGCAGTAAAGGGGGCGGGAATATCAAACGGAGACAAAGTGGACAGTTAAAGGGGAAATATCAAAACACTGTGTACAGTATAAAAGGGTGGAGAGGACCTGGAGACGGGGGTATTCAAAACACATTACAGAAAGGGGGAGAATTATCAAAAGACTTGTGCAGCTAAAAGGGGGAACTATTCAAATTATTAAGTCTGTACAGTAAAGGGGTGTGAATATCAAAAGATAGTTACTTTAAAAGGGCGAGAATTAATTTTTCAATATGGCAGATTACCAGTTAAAGGGGAAGGGGGGGGGTATTCACTAAAAACAGTGCGCAGGTTAAAAGATGTACGGAGAATCTATTTTCAAAAGGAGCAGTACAGTTAAAGGGTGGGGCGGTGTTGTCATGAATACTTTTCAAAAAGAAACAGTACAGGTAATAAGGGGAGGAAGACCACTATCTACGCTTCGAAGCCCAAGGAGCATTATCAATATAGAGCATTAGTCACTAGTTGAGAAGGCGGGCGCGGGCATACAAAAGACGAAGTACAGTAAAGGGGGGGTGGATATATATTCAAAATAAGATAGTACAGTAATAAGGGTAAGGGGGGAGTAATCAAAATGAACAGTTACAGTAAGGAGAGGGGTTATCAAAAGAAGTTTACATACGAAGGCGGGGAGGTTATCAAAAGATAGTACAGTGATAAAGGGGCAGGTCGGTATCAAAAAATAGTGCAGTAAAGGGGAATATTGTATATCAAAAGACAGTGACTAGACTAAGGGGGAACTATCAAAAAGAACAGTACAGTGATGAAAGCGTAGAATATCAAATAGATATGGTACAGTAAAGGGGCGCGATAATTATCGCAAAAGACAGATACAGCGTAAAAGGGGCTCAAGGGGGTGAGTAATTCCAAAAGGATGCAGTTACTAGTAAAGGAGAGGGTAATCAAAAGACAGTTGGACAGTTAGTAAAAAGGGTTGAGAGAACTAGCAAAAGACAGTACAGAAAAAGGGGAGCGGGGTAAATCATAGAGACAAGTGACTCAGTGTAACAGGGAGTGTAGTGCGAGATAATGATTCAAAAAGAACAGTACGCAGTAAAGGGGACGTGAAACATTCCAAAAGATTATATCGCGAGTATTAAAGTGAGGGATATTCAAAAGGACAGTACAGATAAACGGGCGGGGAGAATATCAAAAAGACAGTACAGTTAAAGGGGGAACTACTCAGAAAGATTAGTTACAGTGAAAAGGGTGTGCAATCGGGGAGGTAATCAAAGAACGTTTACCAGTAAATATGGGGTTAGTATATGTCAAAATACCACTCTAGGTATCGAGTAAAGGGTGGGGGGGGGGGATTATCAAAAGATAGTTACAGTAAAGGAGAAAGGTGATTCAGAAAGACGAGTAAACAGTGGTAAGGGACAACTATGTGTCAAGAATATAGTTAAAACGGTCGGGCGATACAAATGGACTAGTACAGTACAAGGGGGATAATGTATCAAAATAACATGGTACGAGTAAAGGGGGTGTGGTAGATCAAAGATCGGAGGTACAAGTAATAAGGGAATGTAATATAATGTGTCAGAGAATACTCACAAGTACCAGTAAGAGGAGGGCTGGGAATAGAATCAAAAGACAGTTATCAGAGTAAAGGGAGAAATATCAAAAACACAGTACAGTAAAAGGGGAACTACTCTAGACAAGTATAGTACAGTAAAGGGGGGAATATCAAAAGACCAGTACAGTAAAGGGGGGAATTATTCTCAAAAAGACAGTACAGTAAAGGGGGGAGCAAAAGAATATGCTACAGAAAGGGGGAGAATATTTCATAAAGAGCAGTGTAACGATGTAAGAGGGAGAGGAATATCAAAAGAATAGTACAGGTAAAGGTGGAAGAGAAATTATCAAAATAGATTAGTACAGTAAACAGGGGGCGATGAGAATTATCAAAAAGATTTAGTACTCTAGTAAACTGTCTGAGAATATTCAAAAATAGCTTACAGGTTAAAGGGGGGGTATCAAACAGACAGTGCCAGGTAAAGGGGGGAATATCCAAAAGACAGTTACATGTGAGCAAGGGCAGAAATTATCAAAACACAGTACAGTACAAGGGGGCGGAGGTATCAAAAGGACAACACATAAAGGATTGACCGGTGAGAATTATCTAGTGGAAATGACAGTGCAAGCTAAATGACCAGGGAACGTATCAAAGATAGTACAGTAAAGGGCGAGAATATTTCACAAAAAATAGTAACAGTAAAGGGAGGAATCTATTTCAAAAGAAGTACAGTTAAAGGGTTATAGGTGAGATTGGTATCAAAAGATCAGTGGTGCAGTTAAAGGGTAGAAACTCATCCTAAGAATAGCGGAGCAAGTATCAGTAAAGGGGGGGGGTATCAAAGACAGTACTCAGTAAAGGGATGAGATAATGTATCAAAGAAGAGACAACTATCAGTTAAAGGGGGGATATCAAAAGACAGTAACAGTAGAAGAAGGGGGGTTATCAAAAGGTACACTCAGTTACGTAGTAAAAGGGGCGGGGTATCAAAGATAGTACAGTAAAGGGGTGGGATATCAAAGAGACAGTACAGTTAAAGGGGGGGTAAATCAAAAGACAGACAGGTAAAGGGGGGGGTGATCAAAAAGGGGGACAGTGCAGGGTGAAAGGAGAGGAGCACTATCACAAAGACAGTACAGTTAAATGGTGGGGAGAATAATCAAAAGATGAGTACAGAAAGGGGGGGGGTATCCATAAAACGGAGTTAGTACAGTAAGAGGGGAGAATACAAAAAGACAGTGGCAGTAAAGGGGATATACAAAAAGACAGTACAGTAAGGTGGAGGTATATCAAAAGATAGTACAAGTAAGGGGGAATATCAAAAGACAGTAACAGTGAAGGGGTGGAGTATCAAAAGACAGTTACAGTAAAAGGGGGGGGTATCAAAAACAGTGCAGTAAAGGGGGAACTATCAAAAAGGACAGTACAGTAAAGGAGAGAATAATCAAAAATAGTACAGTAAAAGGGGGGCGATATCAAAAGACAGGTTCACATAAGGAGGGGGTATCAAAAAGACAGTAAGTTAAAGGGGGGTAATCAAAAGACAGTGCAGTAAAGGGTGAACTATCAAAATAAGGACAGTTACCAGTAAGGGTGGTATCAAAAGACAGACAGTAAAGGGAGAGAATATCAAAAGACGAAGTTACAGGAGTGAGAAGGCATAGGGATATCAAAAGGAAGCTACAGTAAAAGGGGGGTATTCAAAGGACAAGTGCAGTAAAGGGGGATATAGTGTTGTGGGTTTTATTTTCGCTCTATTCGCAATTATATTACTGATCGCGAAAATAAAACCATCACAAAGTGCTGTTCAAAGTAATTGGGCTATATATGATTCTAACTCAGTTCATTTAGTATACATGAAATTTAAACCATCGTGAAATACCAAAAAGATAAAAATCACGAAATTTTAGCCCCGCAAAATTAAAGCCTTTACAGTATCTCAACATGATAAAAACATTGTCTACCACACGGAATGATATTAATTTGTGCACTTAGAATTCACTTAAATGGGGCTAGTCTAATAACAGGTAGGCTTTAATATAGCTGTTTTCAAACCTCTGTCATTTCCAAGCAGCTGCAATGTCATGGTGATGACCTTTCTGACCTCTGGGTCATCCTCCTGTTGTAATTTCGTTAACATCTCCCAAAATTCAAACATCTTCTTAGTTCCTGACAATAGTACAGTATAAGCTTTTGTACATACAGGGTTACATACAGTACATACACATAACATGCCTATCTACAACTGAATTTCAGTATCTCGAACACTGATATCTCGAATACCATATTGGCTATGTTGAAGTGATTTGAAAATCCCAGCCATCTATTTCTAAGTATTTTTACCCTTGATATCTCAATTCCATGGATATCCTGAAGTTTTATCTCGGTCCCATCAAATTCGAGATAACGAGGTATGACTGTATACCTACATACGTGTTCATTCTTCTTTTAAAGGCATATTATCTAACATATTCATCGGCAGAAACTAATGCGTATTGACGTTAAAAAGATTAAAAAGGAGTAAAAAATGATAAATTGTAAAAAATAGAATGATATAATTGTCGTTTTCGTGAAGTTTGTCTGCCCAGAGAATCTGATTAATAATACAAATATACCCCGATTCTGATGACGTTTCCGATAACGTCCGAAGACGACGTCATAATGCTGTAAGTACAGCAATGTCATAATGCTGTATTAAAGTACAGCAAGGTTAACAGTTGAAGAATATAAATACACTTTCTATACTTAGATTAATTCTAATGAACTGCTGTATTATTATTTTTAACTTCCTAGTTCATATGTACTGTGAAACTTGAATTTTCACTGTGCTGTTAATCATTTTGAGAATAGTTTGTCGTTGAGGCCCCTTGGTAACTGCGTTGTGCCGCGCGAATAGCTTTCCGAACGAGTTCAAACTAGGGGTCATATGAATAAAGGCGGGGCCAAATGCGAATTTTTTATCATCCTCGCACAAGAATTCAACAAAACAATATTTTACTAGTTTGGATATAAGAATAACAGTAAAAAATCATATTGTAACAAATAATCAATTCAATATTATCATAATCTTACGATTTCAATGCATTCTAAGAGTGAATAAAAAATATTGAGATTTTGTTAGACAATATGCCTTTAAAGGACAACACATACAGCAAATCATCAAACTTTTAAATTACTTAAGCAAAATTAATTCTTTGCATAAATAAAATTACTTTTAAATATATTTAGGTCACCTGAGTAAACTCAGGT
>CAJDSM010056739.1:0-11011 GCA_903981925.1 Ostrea lurida | reverse complement strand
CGTAGTAAAACGTGATGCCCGAAACGTGACACTGTGACTGGAGTGATCAGTCGACAGGGGGTGCTTAGTCCTCCTCGGAACCTGATCCTATCTCTGGTATATCCAGGGGTTCGTGTTTTATTTTGTATTCCGTTTATAAAAATTAGGAATATGTTCGTAATCTTCATTTTGTCATTCCTTCGTTCCATTGGAGGTTTCAAGACAATCTTAGACCTAGTTTATCATTGTACCCCTTTCTGATATCTCTAGTGTTGGTACTGTTTACTGCATACATGCATAGGCAAAGATAACGAACAGTGATAATGAGTTCGTAAGTCCTAAATAGAAATACAAAAAACAAGAGTTGGGAAAGCACGGACCCCTGGACACACCAGAATGGTGGATCAGGTGCCTAGGAGGAGTAAGCATCCCTGTTGACGCGCATTACCCCGCCGTGAAGCCCTATGAGTCTTGATTCAGTGAAACGAACAATCTGCTTAGTCAACAATAAGTTGCTTAACCATACGGCTTAACAATGAGCTATGTATGAACCACATTCAGACATGCAGTTTTGACTCTGTATATGTAGGTCTTCATTTACTGGTAAAACTACATTTGTTATAAAAGACCATGAGAATTACGAAATGCTGGTCTTAAACATTTGACTTTGACAGCCCCGCAGACAGAGTTGTCTGTAAGTAGCTTGCCCCGAAACTGAATAACGTTTTGCAGTTTAAATTTGAAATATGTTCAAAATTGGAATTCATTTTTTATAATTACATTCTACGTTCATTTTGTCAAATTCCATAGTCGATAAAATGAATATTCTTTATTTATCAAGATACGACTCATACATGCACTATTCACAACTACAGCGTAGTCAGGGGGGAAATTGGCTATCAACTACAATTCGTAAATATACCAAAGGCACAAAACATTGAACATTATGGACATAGCTATAATTATGATAATTTTTTGCGTTGTTACATTGTACACTATTGCAAAAGGGCTTACGTATGTTTGGACCTCAGATTTTTGCTTAAAGGAAATTTTCATATTGTCATTTTCATATTCCAGAATGTTCTGCTAATTTAATAAATGGACAATTAGATGTAAGTGACGCATTCATAGCTGGTGCCGCTCTCAATGGTAGCTGTGATGTAGGATTTGTTGCAGTATCGGGACAAATAATTGCCACCTGTGACAGAGAGTATAACACAAACATTTCGGATCAATGTCGGCCTCGTAAGTATAAATTGTATTGAACGTTATCATAATTCCCCAAAACATATACACAAAGTCGAGTGCAGGATAACACGAGCCTCCAATAAAAGTGAAGGTGCCAGGGAAGAGTAAACATCCTCTGCTTACCGCTCACAACCACCATGAGCCCTTTGTTGAAATAAAATAAACGGGATTACCTGTCTACAAATTTAGTATGAAAATGACAGTCCAACATAGGATGCAAAATAAAACTGTGAAAAAAAGTAATAATTAAATCCCGTATCTTGATTTATTTGGATGAAGGGTGTTAACGACTGGGAAACACTAGTCTCCATCCTTCATCCAAATAAATCAAAACATACCGAAATAAGTATTCAATAACTTACTTGTATCATGGCTAATTAGAAAGATAACAATTGCTAAATAACTTATAGATTTTGCGTGTATTTCATTGCTTCAATCAAACGGATTTGTCAGGTAATCGGATGGTATCTTCTCTTTGCCACCAGGCATTTTTTCCTCACATTTTCACCAGTGTGAGACCGACTTTACCCATGTGAGACAGCCATGTGATATTTTTCGATCTCACACTGCTGCAACGTCATTTCATTGTGACGTCATATATTTCCTATGATTTACGTTACACGGTGAGGCAAAACTTTTTATATTGTTTCGTTCAAATTTCAATTTGATATAGCTCTCTGGCGGACAGCCTTCAGTTATTTAGTTACACTAATAGTGTAAACCATTTTTCGGGTATGCTCTTTCTGCCTGTCTAATTAGTTTTATTTTAAAGTTCAAATAAAGATATTGATAATTGTAAATTTCATCAAAGCTCCCTATTTTACGCAGTAATCAGTGAATAAAATGTGAGAAAAATAATCCGTCCCTAGACTGCGAATCTTGTCCCCTCGGTGGAATTTTCCCTATCCCACCACTCGTAATAATGAAGGATTCTATTAATCTCGCACTATCCGCTCAAATGTCAGTGAGAGTGGATACCAGATTGCCTGGCTAGGGTCCCTAAACTATATGATGATTTGCACGATTTGGGTTTACAGTTTTAATTCCATGACAATCAAGAGGATTGGATTTTGTTACAAGCATGTGACGAAATCGACAACACACACATTTTGTGGAATTAAATAAGATTAAATCTGAATTTTGACTGGGACATCAAATATTTAAAAGACGGATGTTTTGAAAATCAAAAGATCTGTGATTCGCTTTAGAAGTATTTGAAATTATCACTTGTTGTTCAATAAATTGCTAGTATTTACACAACATAGTTTAAAAAAAAACTATGATTACTTTTAATACATTGTTACTTCGCCATTTTATATGCAAATGATGAATCCACCCACCGGTGTTTTTTCTAGTTATTGTACACTTTTGATAATAAAAAAAAAAACATCACTGCCATGATACAATTGAATTGTACATGTCTTTGATGCACCAATACTGCATTCAACATTCATTTTGTTTTTACATGCTCAGTATTGCAAAATGTCGCTGTGGGCAAGCCTGCGGTGCAATCATCGACCCATCTAACTGATATTGCAAGCAATGCGGTGGACGGGGACAGGAGCACTGATATTGTAACAGGAACATGCTCGCACACCGATTTCAATGACGTCACACCCTGGTGGAGATTGGATCTGCAGAATGTTTATTACATCGTGACAGTAAGAATATTGAATCGAGGGATGGACCAGTTCGGACAGGGTATGTATAAATAAAGAGTCGCTGTTGAATCTGTTGGATATGTGAAGTAATTAACTACAATGCAAAATGTGATAATGTGCAATTCTGCCTAAATAATCATGTTTCCATTGTAGTTTTTCATAATCAACAAAGTGGACAATGAACCCTTCTACCGTATAAGTAGAAATTTTAGCGGGACGCAAATTTAGCGTTTTCTCTATAAAAAGTGGTATTTTATGATTTGGAATGAATTGTTAGCGATATCTAATTTTAGCGATCTCAAAGCCTCCGCTAATAATGCCAAAATTAAATCCTCGCAAAAACGTTCTGCTTATACGGTATCTATATTTGATATCAAATCGACATATCAAATACCCAACCTATTAGATGCTAAAATAATTTAATAGTGTTTAAAGTGATTGTTTAACACCGATTCCGATGAGATGAAAAATTCGTTTTCTGCATCCAAAAAAAAAAAAATCATTTGCACTTGGCAGTCGGGACTACTTCTCTCTGGAATGTGTCTTCGTTCCCCATTCATATTTTTCATAAAAAGGTCAAGGTAACAAACAGTGATCAATCTCAGTCCAAAACGGAATTCAAATTATAAGCCGGACAAAAGCGGACCCTTGATAAACCAGAGATGGGATCAGGTGACTAGGAGGAGTAATCGTCCCTTGTCGATCGGTCACACCCACCGTCGGTACTTTATCTTGATCAAATAAACGGATTAATCCAGAGTCAAAATCAATGTATAAAGAACGGCCTAACAATTGGTATGAAACATGTTATGCAGCATTTTACTCAATGGCAGTTTGTAATGGCAAACTAAATCGTTATAATGATCATATCATTTGTGAAATACCGACATAAAGGAAGTTGTTGAAACCCCTGTAACATCAACGTCAGTAGCCTGCATTGCTGTAAAACCAATCACAGGCAGAACAATGATAAAATAAATGTAGGATAATGTATTTGATATCCACGCTAGATAGAAACTTTCCATGTTATAATTGGTTTAAGTTAGTTGACATGAGAGATCCAAGCAAATTAGTGCCGACGAAAAAATCTATCGAACATGTGTAATTATGGTACTACTCTGCCTTTGATAAGTCATTGATGATACACCTAACGATTCAGGGCTTGTGGCGAGTTTGATATGAAAGAGAGAGACTTCCTTGCTTTGTTTTACGTAATTACAAACAGCGTACGCCAAGCATAATGATTTATAATATCATTTGCTACATGTATTGATCACCTAAATGAACAAAGGCAGTCGGGGGTACATTTATCCACTTCTACTTCAATCGTGGCTACAATTGGGCGATGTTTACTTAGACTAGGGCTGGACGATGTTCATTAATACATGTTTAGGTGGGCGATGTTAACTTAGACAAGCTATAGGCGGACGAGTTTCAGTTAGAGAGGCTTGGATTGGCGTTGTTCATTTAGACCGGACGGAGAGGGCATTGGTAATAAAAAAACAGGCTGGGATGGGCGATGTCTATTGAAACAAACTTGGGTGGGCGTTGTTCATTTAGACAGGGTGGGATGGGCGTTGTTCATTTAGACAGGGTGGGACGGGCGTTGTTCATTTAAACAGGGTGGGACGGGCGTTGTTTATTTAGACAGGGTAGGTATTAACTTAGATAAGGTGATGTTGGTATTTTTTATTTAGTCAGGCTCTAAATAGGCGATGGTAACTTAGACAGACTATAGGTGGACTTTGTTTATTTAGATAGGGTGGACAGGGCGTTGTAATTTTAAGAGGATGGCGTGAACATTCTTATTAATAAACAGGCTGGATAGACACACATTTCTACTATGTCTATTGTCGGCTGGATAGACACACATTTCTACTATGTCTATTGTCGTCTGGATAGACACACATTTCTACTATGTCTATTGTCGGCTGGATAGACACACATTTCTACTATGTCTATTGTCGGCGGACTTCACACTGTCATTTATTTTATATCACGCGTGAAGACAAGCGCAATGCATAACAGTATACATGTACAGATAAATCCGACATTAGAATTGAAAAGTTATTGATTATCGTCCATAGATTCATTGATAATGTTAGTTTGAAAACAAGATAATCTTGATCACTAATGCTATGTACCGCTACAGTCTGATATACTGTGGAATCATTTTAATTCGTGGGGGTCAATGTTTGTGGGTAACCAAAAATTTGCTGTTTCGTCCGGACAGAATTTCTTGGGTAATTGATAAATGAACGAACGGTACAATATTTATAAAGGTCAAACGGAAAATAAAATATGATCGTGTGGACGTAAATTCGTGGGTTAGAGTGACCCACCAAATCCACGAACATTGGTCCCCCACGAACAATGATGATTCCACAGTAATTGTCAAAGAATGATACTTTTTCAGGGATTTTTGTTGCTTAAATAAAATGATACTGGGCAGCGTAATGTTTCAAACAGTTTGATAAATTCTTACAGTATGGACTTTATAAAGCATCTGCAATGAATTGGAATCTAACAGTGAAAATTCCTATCTTATAAGTGATTACCACGTATAGAATTAGACCGTTATGTTAACAATTCACAAGGTGCGCTTTTTCAAAGAAAGCCCCCATCGATATCGTGATGATTGATATTTGTGTCCTTTAATCTTACTCTTTCACTCATCCTTGCATTTCTCATAACTATATACATACTTAGCTATATACAATGTACCATAAAGCTTGATACAAAACCTAATTCAGCCTTTCATTTAGATGAGTCACAACGGCTGAAGGACGTCACCGTCAGTGCGGGACTAACCTCTTCAGATATTTCCANTCAGTGCGGGACTAACCTCTTCTGACATCTCCCATTTTTGTGGTTTCTTTGCTGGTCCTGGAACATTGTCTCAACTGGTGACCATCCCCTGTCCTCCTTCCACGATTGGTAGGATCGTGCAGATATCGATCGTCTCTGAATTTTTAACTCTGTGCGAAGTTGACGTGTTTGCTGCAGCAGTCTAACATTGTTCATTAAGAGTTTAATTATACAAATGTTTACTGCTTTATCTATTCATTTATGTCAGTATTTTTTTTTTTTTTTTACAAATTCATTTTAAATGTGTGATTCAAAATGACATTTATTTGTAATTTCTATCAGCCGCTCCTTCCAAAGTGGTTTTATTTGATTGTATATTTACACTTATGAATTTCTTTGAATTAATTGGCATGTTAAACAAATTAAGTGCTGAATGTTATGAATTTATGTTGATGTAAGATCATTATAAGATAAATTCAATTGTTAAGTTTATGACTTCTTTTGAATATAAAAACTTAGCAAATTTAAGTTAGACATAGTGCAATGTATACATGTTATGAATAAACTGTTGAATTATAGAACTCGTAAATGAGAACAAACTGCTAAGTTGATGAATTTATGTTGAATTTCAGAACATGTAAAGAATTGAAAGTTTCGCACAGAATTTTGGTTACAACACTTATATCGCAAAAACATGATTATTGCCAAATGATTGCGACGTCAAATCACTGGGATAATGAAGTCAGGAACGGTCTGTTTGGATCAACAGTTTACATGTTTGTTAGTAACAGAAAAAATAAAATGGTGGAAATTTTATGCCTTCTGCGAATTTATAGCGATTGATAATTACGTGCAGTATACAGGCCCACGCAGCACAGTTAAGGCTGAAGTAAGGTGGCGTGTCCTAAATATCTACTCGGGAAGGTATATATGACTCCACACAACAACAAATATCGGGACCATGCCAATATCCCTGTGATTTAGAATCGTTATAATGACCATAGAATGATAAGTATGCAATGTGCATGTTAATTAATTGTTGTCAGAATATTGCATTTTATGGAACACGATTAAACATATTTCTTTACAATATTGTCGAATAAGAAATATTACCTCATATTATTCATTTATCGCATATATATTTTCATTTGTATTGTATTATACTCCTATTTCGGAAGAATGATCATTAAAACATAACGAACAATTTAGAAATGACAGATCTGATTTCAAAGAATCGTGGTACACATCACTAACATATGTTGACTTGATTGGTTTGGATACCCTTTGCTAAACTAGTCATTTTTGTGCTAGATTTCATGACGGGAGTCACGGCGTGGTGATTGACCCAGGCAGCAGAGGGCTTGAACGTCTTCATGGCATCTGATCCTGCCTTCGTTTTGTCACGATGTGTTCCCTACATTCGACCTTTGTATATAAGTTTGTGGGGTGTTATAATATAACTAAGTATTTTCAACACGATGCTAACTCATCATATTTATAATTCCAAACATTACCAGTTTTTAAATTATATGAACATGTTTAAGCCACTGCGGATTAGAGATGGTACTCCCTCTGAATCTTGCTGACAACTCCTAAGGAAGATGATGACCACTATAAGACATATTTAGACGCTATTAGACAAACCGTACGCACGCATCTAAAAACTTATTTTTTATGATCATCCCAGATATATCCTACATTTATGACCCCCCGCTGTCAAAACAATTCATATGACCATTCTAAAACTTATCTTTATGATAATCTAAAGACATCAAAGCTTATGATCAACTTTAAATACATAGCTCAAGTCACTCTAAGATACAGTTTGTATGAACACTCTAAGATATAGCGAGGCTACAGTTATTACGATTCATGCTTTGGTACTGTATGAACATATCTTAAATGAAATCGAGGACATTACGACATATACATGTATCATATATGTACTGCTTTACACATACACATGTATCATATGACTACTTTATGAATACATCATGTATGAAAGAACTGCTCGAAAAAGATATCGCATAACATTTTTGGAAACCAGGGTGAACTGAATAGTCATGGCTGTAGCATAATTTTTATAGTCACTTTTACGCAGATCTATCTATAAATTAATATCAATCAACTGTTTTCGTCAAAGAAGGCTTCATACAACATAAATGTCATGGTGTCAATTTTCTTGTAGCGTATTTGTTTTTCTTTTAGTATTTACCATTTATATTTACTATAAGATTAATAAAGTACAACAAATATCTGTAAACAATACAGGCAGTTGTACCAAATTAAGCTACGTGTATGCAAGTTAATTTCTATAGCTGATTACAGAGAATATGGTAGACATGTTTTATGGCCCCGTTTAGTCACTTATGTGAATGACTCTTTCTTTTTTTCTTTGCTGAGATGTCATCTTCTAGGATAAACAGAGTTTGACAGAATTTATCAGATAAAATGAAGAGTTATTCTTATCTGGTACACAGGCAGAAACAAATAAAAGATCATTGGTGTGCTTCACACTGCATGCTTATGCAAATAATTCATGAAACGGAAGATATAAAGTCCTTATCTTGAAAATAAAAGATGCACAGAGGATGCGATAACTTGAATGAATATGTAAGAGACGCATTTCGGTGGTAACTTCTAATTATATTGTCTGCCTCCTAATCAATGGTCCAAATGTTACATCAGAGATAGAATTTAGACTTATACGACGTTCCAGTTTAGATACATTTCAAAAAGAATTTTTCTACAAAATGCGTTTACTGGGTAGCAGATTGTTATGGTACACGCAGTGCACAGAACTACACAACCAATGTCTGTCTACGCCTGGAAGACAGACGCCGGGAGGACTGTTTTTCTATATGTCGCAAAGAATCCACAATATTCCAAACAGCCTTTCAATCTGAGAATTATTGGGAACATTAATAGTCTAAGATAAGATAAAGTCTACTTTTTTATTCTGTCTTTTATTTCTTCACTCCACATCTAACACAAAGCGACGTAAATTCTACCATAATTAGATGCAAGAGAGTCTCTACTGAAATGTAATTCATTATTCCCAGGACAGCAAATCGGACTGATGGCAGACCAAATTTGATGTGTTATTTATGCACAAAAACTCCGTAGAAACTCTATAATGTGTTAGATAATAAATTTAAAGCCAAATGACTATTAAGAAGGAGCAGGGCCTCAAGACCAAAAACTGAGATAGACTTAAGTCTAGAATTTCAGAATCCAGCTAACTTAGAATTAATTATCAAAACAAATTTTCAGTATATGCTTGCTATTTTGATTTCTTTTTAAATCCTTGCAGCTGTTTATTAAACACCGCTGATTATAAATCTAAGAATATAAGTAAATCCAAATTTTTGCTTTAAGTATATTCTCAGTTTTATGGTCTTGGGGCGATCACCTTTTTCAGACGATCTAAATTTCAAATCTCAGGAAGAGGTGTGCTCAAATGGTCATATTAATTGAATGTGTATGTTGACCATTAAACGGAATAACCTTTGTTGATTAACTACAATTCCTATCCTTTTCCAATTTAGTGTGAAGAATGTGAGGCAAGGGGAAGATATTACTCGTATTTAACATGAGTTCAACACTCTAGCATTCTTTGATGCGTTTAAGTGAAGGATAAAATGAGCCATTTCCTAAATTTTCTTCAATCGGTTCATCTGTTTAGTACTCAGTCTATAACGAGTGAGGTAGTTCGCGTGCTAACGTCTGTTCGTGACTCTGACCTTCGTTTTTAGGTCATATCCAGAAAGAACCATGATTCTCGCTTTTAAATGCAGAGTGTATGCAACAATCACTACCTAGATTTACACGTCTGTGATTGATCGCATGTAGGAGCCTGGTTCCGAACTACGACCTCCAAGTTGCGAAGCGGAAAGCTCTAACATTGACTGCTGTCTGCTATGGTACGAGAACTTGAAGAGCAAAAAAACCCCAACAAAAAAACAGCATTCATGATAAAAAAGTGCATAATGATAACCATCGGAGAAACAATAAATAACAAAAAGATATCAATAGTATACAGTTATTTAATGTCTGGTCAGTCAAATAGACCGGAAATTACTTTTTTCCGAGGTACTGGGAACAGCTCAATGCCGGTTCCTATTGTCCCGAGGCGTCCAGGCCTCGGGGCAATAGAACGGGCTTGATGTTCCCAATAACTGAGTGGCGAAAAAATATCCGTCTAATTGACTGATCAGACATTAAAATACGTTTTATTACCTATTACATGTATATGTTTCTTAGTGGTCTTATTTTTTAACTCGTGGAAAGTAGTATGTAAATTGTAAAATTTCTATATATCATTGCGTACCACTATGACGTGCATTTTGAAGTCTATTTGCTTTACGTTGCGTTACGAACGTCATTAGCAATGCATCAATATTCCTCAATATTGCCGGTCAATAGATCGCCGGTCCAATATTTCAAAAACTATTGACCGGCGGTGTCCAATAGACAAACAAATACTAAAAATATTAATATCTAATTAAAACAACAAAACCCTTCAATTAGGTAATAAACATTTATAATTATTGCATTTCGAATATTTTAGCTAAAAACGTTGAATTTCTTCTTCACTTTCCAAAACAACTTTTTTAGCCGATTGTGTGAATCACCCAGAGGACTGAATGAAGTTGATTGATTGTATGGTGTGGTTAAATCCATTTGAGGAAATTTTCACTAAAATGGGGACGTCAACATGCGGTGTAGGGCTGCAAAATTTAGGCCTAGCTCGGCGCTTATGACTTTGACCAAAGAAGGGACGCTTTATCGTGTCTCACCTGCTGTTGAACAGCGGAAAAATAATTTTACGGTTTTATTCGAAGGTCCGCCCCGTTTAGTCTGTCTTCCTATTTCAGACAAGGAAGAGCTAGGACCTATTCATTAACCCGGATCCCCACGAAATCCAGAACATTCAGTTGTTATTCAAATTTTTTTTTATTTGAAAAAAAAAAATCTTATGCGTCATGTTAAAAGTAGTAGGTAAACACTTAGCAAAGGGAATTTGCTAATAAACTTTGTTTATTAAAGATAGATACCAATCAAACATGAAACACTGATATTTGTTTGAACGTGTTTCATCAATGATTAAAATATTGATAATTGCTCCTAATGCAATGTGACAGAAAATTTGTTTGTTTTTTTATCTTAGCATCAATTATTAACCTGCTTGATAATCGCAATTTTATCCTTTTGCTGAAATTAAAGGTAAGTTTCATTGATGCTCAAATAATCAACTGATTTCTTCTACCGAATATTTGCGTTTTTAAATTGAATATGTTAAGGCAATGACTTTC
>CAJDSM010056738.1:0-10314 GCA_903981925.1 Ostrea lurida | reverse complement strand
GTACAATTGTTCCTTACTCCGGCCAGCATGCTAGAAGTTCATGGCGAGATATTTTTGACTTTATGTATTTGGCCTTAAAAGGAAATGAAATTCAGATCATCTAGACAAGTGAAGTTTTCCCATGAAATGAAAGCACAAAGATTGGAAAGTCCACCTTGAATTACAGTCGAACCTCGTTATCTCAAACTCCATAGGACCGAGAAAAATGTTTGAGATATCCTTGGATTCGAGATAACGAGGGTAAAATTATTCAGAAAATAGGTAGCTAGGACTTCCGAATCACTTTGACATAATAAACCATGGCATTTGAGATATCAGTGTTCGAGATAATGAAGTTGACAACTTATAATAGTTTGTGTCTGTGATATTGCCATAATTCATAGAAAAGGATGAATTCATGCTTGTATCAAATCCACACAGATACAAATATGTATATATAGTGTACAATTATTATGTTCAAACTGTAAAAATATCTCTTTGCTCAATGCTTGTACATGCATNNTATAATAGTTTGTGTCTGTGATATTGCCATAATTCATAGAAAAGGATGAATTCATGCTTGTATCAAATCCACACAGATACAAATATGTATATATAGTGTACAATTATTATGTTCAAACTGTAAAAATATCTCTTTGCTCAATGCTTGTACATGCATGTACAGTTATGCTAAATGGAAAATTTAGCATGCAAAGACCTAAATAGATCTATGTTCCATCAACTTCAATCAAATGTAGATGTAATCGACATATTTGTGAAGTTATATACAAGTGGTAAATGAATATTTCACAGGAAAATCCTTTGATTTCAGCACCATTAGTATCTGTTGATCCCTATGTCTTTCAGGGCAAGACTCGGAACATGGAGACCACTCTCACTGTCTACACTCCTCTGTGTCCTCACCAGCATTTGTCTTTGGACAAAACAGGGCCAATGTAAGTAAGCCTTTATCTACAGGGAATATATTATTACTACAGTAACTTGATCCGAAGAGTCGGATCACGTCGAGTTGACAGGCGCGGATCATCAAATGAGAGTTTGATCTGATGATCCGCGCCTGTCAATGAGACGTGATCCAACTCTTCGGATCAAGTTACTATAGTAATGATAAATTTATTATACATGCCCCTTACCTATCTTATTAAATCGACGTTTATAAGATAAATGATTTCCAAATGTATCAAAACACACAAACATACCGTGAAATTATTTGTTGTGTACACGCAGATTTGTTTATGACGCAGTCGACATTCTCCACAAAAACGTTGCGTTGATGCATTGTGACATCATCAGTTTCAGAGAATACTGATACAGAATCAGAAAACGACAGTGTGGTGATCCGGAAAGTCGGATCACACTCTGGGAATTTTACAGTATCAACACTCGGATCATTGATGGGTATATAATAAATCCTAGTATTGGCTGGGGTACAGAATATTTGCGTTAACTCGAGGCTTGCAGTGAGAAACAACTGTCTTGGGGCCCATGTTAAAGGTGCATGGGGACATTAAATGTCCAGGCTTTTACCTGCTGAAGTACTTTTGTTTTATATGAATTTTCTGCAAGGTGTTAATTATGATGTACTCTCTGGCCCACTAAAGGGTATTTAGCTCAGTTCTGTACTTGTATTTGCGACCAGTTACTGATTCGAGAAGAGGTCTTATCTTCCTTTTAGATAAATTGCATTATGTGTATAAATAAGATGAAAAGTAGGGGGAACTGATTCAAATGATAAAGGTTTTTGTTTATAAATAAACATTTGAAGATTTGTTGATATTACATATATACAAAAGCAATTAGGAAAGGACTTTGATTTATAAAATTTTGAGGTCATATAGAAGTGGTGTGCTGAATATAAAGATTCTGGCCTGTGGTGGAGTACGGTTTTGTACTTGTGTATAAAGATGCCGTTTTTGATAAAGCATTGAGTGTGTCTCAGGAAAACTGCCTACATCCTGAGAAGATGGGAAATTGGGGGAAGTGATTAAATATTAATACAGAAACAAAATAAAACAGCTCATAGGATTATAACTGGGCTCTGTATGGATTTCTAAAGATGCTGAAGAAGTCTCTTAGTCTGTCTCGAAGTCTCAAAAGCTTAACAACTAAGGTGGGTAGAAACTATAATGATGATTTTGTTAAAGGACGATTTCTGTTGTCTCAAAATTACAAATATTAGAAATAATCATTGTCAAATAATTGCCAAGCTTACAGATGAATGGGTATAATAAAATAGCCCAGACATGCGGACTGTCCATCTTTCGTGTATGTCCATGATTATAATTACTTTATTGCTATCTATATAAGCACTAGCTGTTTTAAGTACTGCAGTGTATCGTAAAAAAGTCGATTGTGAATCACTGTGCATGTAGTAATTAGTATTTATAAGGTCCTACTGACTTATTATTTTCATGCCCCCGTCCATGATTCAAAGATCGGGGGGGGGGGGGGGGGGGGGTTGTCCTGTTTGTCACTCTGTCTGAAACTTTAACATTTGGTTATAACTTTTAAATGGTAAGTAATAGGGCTTTGATATTTCAAATATATTCCTTACGGCAAGACCTCTCTGTTGGTACAAAAATTTTTGACCTGACTTTGACCTAATTTTTGAAAACTTTATTGGCCATAACTTTTGAATGGCAAGAGATAGGGCTTTCACATATCGCATGTGTATTCCTTATGACAATCCCTTTCATCTGGTTTAAAAATTCTTTCAGCATTTGCCATAACTTTTGAATGGTAAGTGATAGACCTTTCATATTTCACATGCATAATCATAATAAGCCCCTTCTACTGGCATATGGAATACAGGGGCATTAGTATTTTACAAACACTACTTGTTTTGGGTTTTTTTACTTTCACATCTTTTGCAAGCCTGGCCTTGGCACACCAGGAAACTTTTAAAAATATTTTATAAGGAAAAGGAATGCAGATATAATCCATGGAGAATGAAGTACTTCAGAGTGTATAGTGCAAGACTTATAAATGGTATGATCTAAAAACAAAATCACTTATCACAGGCACGGCTAAAGGAAGCAGATCATTGTATAGTGAAAAGAGGAAGTCATTGTGCTGGGTATTTTAAACTATTTATATAATTTCCTTGTGTGGTGATTAGAGTCATGCAATCTCAATATATAATCTAGCACGTACACACAATCACTTTACATGGTGAAGTTATCAGTTTCTGAGGATATTAAATGCATGTAGAGTCAAATACCATGCACACATTAAAGGTAACAGGGTTTTTTTTTTTTTTTGAAGTTTATTTTAATTTTTTTTTTTGGGTGTAAAATACTTGGGCAGTAAGACACCCCCTCCCCCCCCCCCCCCCCCCCCCATTCTATTCATTGACATCTATAGCTGTTAGAATTGCACTATAGTGTGTGGAGATTCATGTTATTATCAGGGTAATGGAGTATAATCTACATAAATTTAATCACCGTCTGGAGTGTGCTCTGTGATGAAATAATAAAGAATTAATTACGTTTGGAAACTGTTGCCATTCTTTGCAATGTTATCATTAAGTAATTGAATCTAGAAAGAATTCATTTAAGTGCCAGAAACATCAAGATTTTGCAAGTGGCTGGCTTATTCATATAGCTGATTGGTGTTTATTTGGGGGTAAAATTAGTGAATGAAAGAAAAACACAACATGAAAATAAAACCAGAAACGGCATTTCTGTACGTGATTGATGTCGCTGAGATGTCGTTTTTAGCCCGCATCCTCTAGATGGTGTTAATCTCAGCTGAAGTAACGCTGCACATAATTAGACAATTTTTATTGATCAGGGACTCCTTGGCTAGTCCAGGCAATCAAGACATGTTTTATGATGCACACACAACAAAACACAATGGTAATATATAAACGGGGATGGGATGTACCAAATCACCCTGTACACAAACAACTCTCCAGTTCTAGACAGTTCACTATGTTCTCTGGTCATGTGGGCAGCGATAACTTGGACATGGAAGTTTAATGCATTGAACTGTGGGAAGACCTATGGCTGTGTCATAATATGACAATAATAGTCCCACAGATAAATAGTCAAGATAAGTGAGGAGATTTATTGTTGATATCTAAAAGGATGATTGGTGCAAATGGACTTTTTATACATTAAGATGGAACTGATCATCTTCATGTGGTGATGAAGGTAAAATTGCCATTCTTGTTGATGTTCTTTTTAAGCATATGCGACAATCTGACATTTTCTCTGAATTTATTATTTCATTTCCTCGATTAATAGGTTTGAATAATACTACCATACTTTGTGTATGGGACAGCTAGGGTAGCTCAGTGGTTAAATCACCTAACTTGTTGTGCAGGGGGTCCCAGGTTCAATATCTAATTGTTTCAAAGGATTTTTTTTTCATTCTTTGCTACAATAACTTCAATGTAATGTCCATGTATACAAACTTATGTACCAGCCTGAGGGTAATATACATAATAGCTCATTTTACATTTTTACTTGCATAACAACCATGAACTATCAACATATTTTAACTCTAAAAACAGATATATGTAATATATACCTCAAGATAACAAGGTAGAATACAATTAAGAAAAATCATGATTTTTTTTTTTATCTATTTATCATATCATGAACACAGATAGGTTCAGAATGATATGTCTGCAGGTATGTTGGTGATAGGTATAATTACTGGAGTAGAGACCTAGTTTGATTTTTCGCTCAATATTTGCATATTTCATAGATGCACAGTTTATGAAGCAGTTGTGGTATCAATTTCACATATTGCAGCCAAAGGATTTGCATTCCTTGAAGAGATGTCAATGTGATTATTGATCACAAGTTTATGAATTTAGACCTTAGTTTCATGGACTTGTGAATGAAATAATCAAAGTACTGAAAGCTGCACCTGAGCTTAATACCCTCAGGCTTCAACCTTGGTGGAAGCTGTATTTTTGCTTTGCCTGCAACGTGGTATGGATATATAATGTTTTCCCTATAAATAATAAATGCTCATAATTTTTAGAAAAGCTGAACAATCTAAATTAAGCTATTTTGATGAATTCATCAGCTCTCTCTTTTTTTTATTTTTTTTTTATTAAGTATCATTTTTGTGCCTGTCACTGTCTGATCAGGTCAAGTTCAAGATTGAGATGCAACTGATAAACATTTATGTTTAAACTATTCATAAGCATGTCACTAAGATATCTGAAAAAGTGTTCACTCTTGGACACATGCAATTTTCTTTTTTCCAGTTCCATGATTTTGACAACACATCATAGACGAAGCATTTTATTAGGTCACCTGGGTTACTATTGATATTGATCTGTGTCGGTTAACAATGAGTTTTGACTTCTTGATAACTACCCTTCCAATTCTTTTCAAATATGGTATGAAGCATCTTTGGAACAAGGAAACATAAATTGTAAATTTCAGGATTCCTTCATCCATAGGGCCTTGGGGTGGAGTAAGAACTGCCAGAAATTGACCATTTTCTCTACAATTGCATATGTGTAAGAAAAACCAATTGCATAGCCGTGTAGAGCAGGATCAGGCCTCTTCTGAAATTTTCAATTTCATAATCCTCAAGAGCTAGGTTCTCACTCCAGGGCATGGCCAATGCATACTTGTTGTTTGTGTTTATATGTAAAACATTTAGATAGCATCTTCTTCGATGCTATTGATACATGTACTAAAATGAATCTAGAAGGACATTTAAAAGGGAGCAGACAGTCCTTTATTAGAATTGTAAATTTTATGATACCAGAAGTATTTGTTAGGGGTTGACAATGACAAAGTAGTGCCAAATGGCGATAGAGATTAACTGTCTTTATCATTGAAAGACTTCTTCACTAATTTTGCTGATAACATATAAAACAAAATGCATATTGAGGAAAAGCAGAAAAGGATGTACAGTCAGCTCTTGTTACAATGGCCACGTTCGTTTCTGATCATTTTGCCGTTATATCGAATCTGCCGTTGTAACAATATACATATTTTACCAGTACGAGTTTTCAACTAGTGCATCGACAAACCTCATCCTTGCTTTCAGTAAACAAACATTACCTGTGCAGCTATCTAGTGCAAAGATGGCGAGGGATGTAATCCGTTACATAATCTTGGTAAAATGTGAAAATATTGCCGATAGCTTATTGTCTTTTTTAAACGGGTCATTTAGCAATGATATCTCAGATAATCTGCTGTTATATCAGATTTTATATAGTGTCAAAATGCACATTCGTTACCGATAATTAATGCTGGTGCCGAAGTGCAAATATGCCGTTATATCAAGCGAAAGAAATAAATAGTGTGCAGATTTGTTACCAACAAAATTTCGCCGTTAGACGAATTTGCCGGTAAATCGAATGCTGCTGTAACGAGCGCTGACTGTACCAGAATTATGTATTTTAAAACCTCAGGGTTCTGACTCTAGGGTGGGTCAAAGAGTTATAACAAATAAGAAATGAATCTTATATTTTTTTGGGTGATGCAGGTATCAACGAATTTTATACGGTAAAACTCATCAATGCGCGAAGCGCATTGATGAAAAGTTTTACCGTCTAAAATCTCGGTGATAATCTGCATATCACCCGAAAAAATATAAGATTTATTTCTTATCATTTAATTTTAGATTACAACAACAAAACAATGTCCATTAGACTTTACTTGTTGTTCAGGTATGTGATTGAAAAATCACCTCAATTTTTTAACCAATGAGAATCGGCGCTTCTCGGCGCTAGGTGATCACGTGAAATAAAATTAAATGATATACACTTGAACTTATAAGGTATCTCGGACACTGATATATCGAATACCATGGTTATGTCGAACTGATTTGGAGGTCCCAGCTACCTATTTTCTGAGTATTTTTACCCTGGATATCTTGAATTCATGGATATCTCAAACTTTGTTCTTGGTCCCATTGAGTTCGAGATAACGAGGTTTGACTGTATTATACAAAGTCTTGTCAGTATGGGCATTTTTTAGGGGCCATTTATGCTCTAAGAACACATCTTGTTTTGTATTGCTGCTGAATATTGGAATTTTGTGAAGATTTGTAGAGAAAATTATTATAGATTTTACAGCCCTTGGGGTTAGTGATTCTTTTGACTTATACTTATAGATGGCTGATTAAGGCTTGTGGGCCTCTTGTTTTATAATGTGTCAAACTCATTAGTGATTCAAAGTACAATGATGTATTTAGGGCTTGCCCTTTCATCAATGCTACTAAAAAGTCTCTGGAGGCTCCTAAAATCTCCCACTTGGCATATGTAAAATGTGATTGTAATTTTCCTCAATTTAGTTCCGTGCAGTCTTATTCAGTCAAAGTTAAATCTATTGCGAATTTGCAACTTTAACTAGTATACATGTGCTAATCTGACCTTCAACTTCTAGGCTATATCCAACAATTAGTACAGAGAGAGTTTTTTTCTTTTGTTTACTGACTGTGTACAACTTTTAAATAAAAGTGCATTTTTAGACAAACAGATAAACTTTTAAGATTGGTATTCTTCAACATTTCTGAACCATTTTAGCATAAATTTCTTTTAAATGGGGTTTAATATACAGAACGTGCCAACACATAACACTTCTACAGGTCTGTTGAATGAAAGATCAATAACTTATAGTGACTTAATTGCTTTTTAAAATTGGTCAGTATTGATAAAACAAATATGAGGCACCGAAAAAGAAAAAAGAATTTCCAGATGATTTTTGTTGCTAGGTGGATATGAAAATTGAAATTTTCGACATTGTTGAAACCTTGTGCCGTCCCAAAGAACCATATATATGTGTAAGAAGCGACCAGTCCAGAAAATCATGATGTTTGTACACTGATTATTTCAAAACATAAAGTGTCGGTTTCCAGGAGAGATAAGTTATTTTACATATTATTTGATTGATGTATGCAACATAAGAAAATTTTTAAAAATGTCAATTTGGATGTGGGCTAATTATTTTAAATTTGGGCACCTAAATTTTTATACTGGAGGCCCACTTTGCCTTGAAATCTTTTGGTGAATTTTCATCCCTGTATGTGTTTATTATTTTTTGTATGTCATAATGTGTGTCAAATTTAATTTTAAGTGAATTAACCTTCAAAACACAAAATATTAAATATTTCTTAAATTGATTAACGCAAATTACAAATGTAATTCATTTGTAAACAACAATAATGTAATATGTTAATGGAACACTTACCATAAGGCTGCAAATGCAACAACATATAAATCTATATAATTATGTGCAGATTCAGAAAAATTCCCTCAAGTAGTGGATATTCCGTCCTATTAAATTTTCGTAGGGGTCCAATCAAAACTAGGAACTAACATTTAGTATTGTGCATACACAATGGACAGATATATTCATTTAATTTTTACCAAACTTAGTGGGTAGTGGACGTAATGGAGTAGCTCTTAATTAATCCACGATCACACCCCTTAAAATATCTTATCTATTATAGCCTACCGGTAATACTAATGGAGTTGAGATGTCTAATAATCTATATACATGAAAATAGGGAAAATTTGTAGTGTTGTGTAAATTGCACAATTGGATAATGAAAACCTTTAAAAATCTCAATTTTTTAAATCTTAAATACTAAGGTGGTGTTTTAATATATATGGAGATTTAAATGATACCCATGTAGCATTGACATTATTTTAATACAGGAAATTATAACAATAAACTATTGTACAGAATTTTAATCTTTAACATAAATTACTGCATCTTCAATGGATGTTAGACTTCTTGCATGACTGGGAGTTGAAACTCGGGGGGGGGACTAGATAATGAGCAGTAACTTTGCTGTTTACGAATGTAGAAAACCCCCAGAGGTTTGTATTTTCTGTCGCGCAAAACAAACTTCTAGTTCAGATCCGCCGCTTATCATGATGTCAAAACATCGACCATGATGTCAAAACATCGACCATGATGTAACACATCTATCATCGTGCTCAATACCGCGGCATGCTGTATTGTGTAGGGGACCACAAGATTAGGAGGAAATTGAGATTATCTATGTATGTTCATAAACTCCAATCTACGAGATGTGGCTTTGCAAAAATCAATATTCTTACAACTCTATGTTGTTAATGAAGACACGAAACAGCATATTCATGTACGAGTAGTGTATCAGCAAGACTAGTGTATCAGCAAGTCGTATTGTGTGTAGATTTTAATGGATGCAAATCTAATTAGCCTAAAGTGAATTTGATACTTATATATGTATAATCCAGTCATTATTTTTGGGTGAAGTCTATATGTTATTTCATAATTCTATGCTAGAGCATGCAGTCTAGCATGCAGTCCTTGTTTAAGGCCCAACACTTTGTTTTTAGTATGGATACTATAGATTGGTGGATTGTTTTGCTTGATGAAATCACAGGCCAGGAACTATAGTTAATGTTCTTAAAATCAACATATCTGTAAAAGTTTTTAATGAGATTTTCTCAATTTTTTAAAATTTTATTTAAACAATACATATGCATTAATTGTCACAGTCTGAGTTCTTCATTTGCAGTTTATAGACAGTAAAATTGATTGCAGTATTAATCTGAAATGCATGTTTTACCAAACAATATTACAAAATTGATTTTATCGATATTTGCATTAATAGCCCATTAAATTACAATATGTCAAAGATAAATTGGGAGCAACATGTTGGGATTGAGATAATAAATCTAATAATGTCAATGGGGGCAAGTACCAAGGGGAGAGACTAATTACCAGGATAGATGAAGAAGGAAGTCATATCAAATGATCAGATCCCATTACACATTCAACATCAGATCCTCAATGCACAGGTAGGAAGTTGGGTCTTGTGATTTGAATAATAGTGTGAATGTTTGCAAGATGTAAGGGTTTAAACGATTAAGAATCTTCAAAAGTCTGGGCTCAACTAGTGTCTGCTCACAAATTCAATACATTATGAAGAAATGGGAGAATTTCGTACGGTATGTTACTGAGTAGATGATTCAGGACATTTCAAGTTGCTTATATCAGTGGTGGATCCAGGAATTTCAGAACCAGGGGACGTGGTCCCGGCGCGGTTCACTTATTGGGGTCTGGGGATTATTTTGATGCCCGTTTACACATTCCTTAAGTTTTTGTAGTGAGGGTAGAAAATAAATACATATTGTAAATATCGCATGTTGACTACAATTAAAGTATATGCGTCTTCTGCAGTCAAAATTCACAAGAACAGACTCCCAAAAAATTTCAAACGGAGGGGCATGCGCCCAGCATGCTGGCCCTAGATCCACCTTTGTATACGTACTGACTGGTAAACATGTGCAATGTTTGAATGTTTGACTGCTCCACAGTGGTGGATGTCAGTACTGCTGTG
>CAJDSM010056736.1:0-21487 GCA_903981925.1 Ostrea lurida | reverse complement strand
GCTGTAATAAACGTAAAGAACGAGCGTCACAGAAATGTGAAGGTTTGATCACACACATAAATAAGCATCAAAATGTAAAAATAATGAACAGTTATCAATACTCAATAGTCCTTAATGGATGCCAAGCAAGAGTGGGTGTAAAACGTATAGGAGTGATCTCATCTTCTGAATTTCTGTATCTCATCGTAAAGCTCGTCTATTTTTAGTGGTTGTTATAGATAAAAATCTTTTAAATAGTCAGGGATAAAAAATCCAAAATACGTATGTGCCTGTGAATCCCCTATAATGCAACATAGACCAATAACGTGCAGTGAAACAACCATAGATCCCCATAAATTGTGGCTTGTAATCATATCGACATGAATAACTATATAGGTCCTTTAGAAAGAAATAATTATGAAAATACAAATGTGTAAATCGCCCATCCACATTGGCTATCTATATACTGTAAATTGGCGAAGTAAACAATGAATCAAACGTAATCAGAGTCCCAAAAAGCACACATACAAAACTGAGTGTTGAGCAACACGGCTTCGACAAAGAAAAGCAGGTCAGGTGCACGTAGGGTAAACATCCTTTGCTGACCGGTCACACCCGCGCGTGAGCCGTAGTCGACATAAGTAAACGGGTTATCGTCGTCAAATAGTACAACAAGACGGTCTACAAAAGGTTTTGAACAGATCAGTCAACATAATGACTTAGGATAATTTGGTAATAGCAAACAAGGTCATTATAGCGACAAGGTATTACTAGTATTACTGATCATTAGATATACCCTAAGTGAGCCATTGTAAACATTACAATTGAAATCTAAAATCTAAACACTTTACCTTGAAAGTGTCATGCTTTGAAGAAAAATGTAAAAATATATAAAATGTAAAACTATCTACAATTTTATTCATATTTTGAAATCTGCGGTCGTTCTGCTTTGAAGATTTGAGTATCGGTTTCGTACGTAATATTTTCTGTACATCACCACCAACAATAAGGCCGGCCTAACATAGGGTATTAAATGTCGTCGCCAGACGGAAAACTCTGCACTCAAAAACCCCTGGACCGTAAAAAAGTATGCAGATCTGCTGGTTACCGAGAATAATGACACAACTGAATTCCGTGAAATCAGTGTTAAAAATAAATTACCAGGACAAACCATTAATGTGTCCAATTTCAATTTGATTAAAATTTTGAGTGAATTGTGTCTGTTAACATATGTTAATTATGAATATGAAGCAACAACTTCGCTTTCATACTGTATCAAAATTGATCGAAAACGGAATTTGCGGGAAAATGCGCCGAGTGCGTTCTGACTGATATAGTCAGACATTTTTTGACAAGGGACTTCTTTGGATTGGATTTGGTGACACAAAATTTTACTTGTTAAAGGTTGGAATTTAATCACTTCCTTTTACGCTTGCATTGGTCATTAGAGCTCGCAGTGCGAGCCAGCGCTTTGCGTTGGCTCGCTGCGCTCGCTTTAATGACATCATGTACCCAGATTGAATTGACATTCCAGAAAGAATCTAGGTCACAATGACAATGTGTTATGCGAATCGAATTGGTTTGCACTGCAGATAACGCCCACCAGTCATGCACAGATAAATCATCCTAGTATAGGTAGCATCAACAGGTAGCATCAGAAACCATGTATCATAGTCCCGCATAATGACCCCCAGTAACCTGGATATACAAAAAAGCGAAGTTAACATTGTGTCAAACGTAATCCTATTTCTGATTGCCTATGATACACACACTTTGGGTTTATCTCATGTATGCATGTATATTAGTTCATGTAGGGCAACATGGACCTCCGACAAAAACGAAGACAGAATCAGGTGCCATGGAGGAATAAGCATCCTTTCATGAAACCCCTTTACTTTTCTCAATTATACACTAAGAGATGATAAGTCCTGAGAGGCTAGATACTCTGATGAATTTTATGATCTACTATGTGAATTCAATATCAAGTAGTTTGATTTCATGAAGGAACGGTTGAAGAAAATAGACGAATACTAAGATATAGCAGATAGCACGTATTTGTACATCACTTGGCCAATATGCAGCAATAGCTATATACAGATGGCATGGCATATGCTCTCCAATTTAACAAGCTCTATCCATGTATTACATAACATTAAAATTACATTTTTTTTTAAATAACACAATATACTACATTGGCTTTTGCAACAATGTGTCATGCATGAGATTTATTATATATTATTAATATACGTATATTATGTATAGGATGTAATTTTCAACGTTCGCTATCTTTGCCTTTATATTTTATCCTGATCATTCATTGACTCGAATGACGGACTGACAACTACATTATATGATACACGTGATTACTTTAACTTTGCAATCGTCAACTTTCCCTTTCTATGTACCAATGTACCACTGTCCCCTGCTATGGTGTGTATATCTCCCAGTTAATTCGATACGCAAGAGCATGCCTTGCGTATGAGGACTTTTTAAAGCATGGCAAACTACTAACAAAAACATTGATGTTACAGGGTTATAACCAATTAGTTTAAAGTCATCATTTTGCAAATCATACGGTCCCTATAATGACCACTTTTGCGATTACGACCGATCACTAAGTCATATGCATTCTCTTGCACAGAGTTGTCGGTCTTTTTTCTCCCTGTCAACTCCCGTTTTACAACAAAACGGCGAAGTTAACATTGTGTCAAACGTAATCATAATCCAAAAAACATATACAAAATCGAGTGTAGGGCCACACGGACCTCCGACAAAAGCGAAGGTAGGATCAGGTGCCATGGAGGAGTAAGCATCCTCTGCTCACCGGTCACACCCGCCGTGAGCCCTTAGTCGAAAAAAAGTAGACGGGATTACCCGTAGTCCCGTTGAAATGATGGACAAAAGCTACTTGTGAGTGCTCATTACATTGTACAATATCCAAACAAAAAAAATAATCAAATAAGTAATTTGTTAGTTTTGGTCTTATAAGATTTAATTTCTAAACAACAATTTTGCGTTTAAACGTTTAAAGAAAAGGTTATACCCCAAAAATAACAAGTAAGCTATTGGCTTATTTTCTTCTCTTTTATATATATATACATATATATATATATATAACTATATATTATATATTATATAATAATTAATATATATATATATATATATAAGACTAAAAGAATAAGTTCATTCTCACACAGTCAAATAATAGAATAAAAAGCAGAACTTTGCAATTTCAAAAATATATTTTGAAAACTGCCAAATGTACCTGCTTTTTATCTATTATATCCCGAAATAGGTATTAATCGCACAAAGTAGTAGTATAATAAATATGTTTCCAAAGCCGATTGATATACACTCGACTAGTTTCAACAATTCCTTCAGGGTGATAATAACATTGCTAGGTTACACATGTGCACAGCTATTTCGAAGCTATCAATGAAAACAGCTCCCAAATGAATTGTTACGCTTTGAGACAAGTTATCTGATTACAGTCATTAATTAAACGTTGGAAAATAATACGGGAAACAAAAAACTGGGAACTTTATATCTATATTAACTAATTTATTTCGTCTTCTGTAAATTTATGTAACTCATTTAAATAATTCATAATTAAAAAAACAATAAAATGTTTACTTCCATTGAGAATCCTTGTCCCCATAATGATTTAGTTAGAGCAATAATGTCATCTGCAGATTATTACATTTGGGCATAAACGAAAATTGGTTTACAATCATTGAAATCCTTATCTCAAATGAGAATGAAGTTAGGGCACATCAAGAATTCGGCTGCAACAGATCTGACTCTTTGATATAAATGGAAACAAGTTGATATGTATTATATTGATATAATTCATGATTTATATTTTTTGGATAATTTTCTTTGTTTAACCAATACGCATTAATCAAATATAAGTAATCTACAAGATAGAGGAAAAGTATGAACACACAATCAGTTGATCTGACCTATCTTGTGTGACGGTCATGATAAACGGTCATGCGGTATTGCATCGAAATACATGTATATTAGGTGTTAAGACTGAAATTAAAGATTTGTGTTTGCAAAATATTTAAATGTAATTGTAGTATCAAAAGTAGCTTGGTTTCCCTCTATTAACCATACAATACTTCCGATATATATGGTACCCCGCAATGATACAAACTTTACCCACGAAGTTGATTTTATTCTGTACAAATGTTACTACACCAGATGCACAAATCGACAAATTATGTCTCTCCAGTGATGCCCAAATCAAAATGTTCGAAACCCAAGACATGTAATTAAAAGAGTATGGTACGGTTTGGACCAAAATATGCCCTGTGAGGAAAATTCACCAAAATACCGAATATGGTATTTAAGAAAGTGCCTTTTCAAAAAATTGTTATTATTATATTTTATTTTCAATATAAACCATACTATATCCAAATGAAAACTCTATGATAAATTGACGACGTCGTCAATTTGACGTTAATTTTGAAGTCAATTTTGACGTGCATACACTAGAGTTCTCTGCAACAAGTGTAAAGTAAAGGATATTTTGATACATCCGAGAGAGCAGAAAATTAAATCAGTAGTAGGAGCATTTTTAACGCACTTGACATTATAATTTTCCAGATATTTGAATAACGAATGCAAAATCAGGGATGTCGCAAACGTTATTTTCCGTGGAAAGTTTTGCGGGTACAGGAATAACATGTTCCGAGCACTGAATTGATGAAATATTTCTAAAGCAATATTTTACAGCTATTCCTTAATCTTAATTTATTCATTGTAGCACACACCCCACCCCTGGAAGAGTGGGTTTGTGCTGACCCCGCCCCCTTCTTTTAACACAAACTATTTTTACATGGATTAATCAGATGAGAATACCACGGTTAGAAATACTGAATTTATTGTTTTTAACCAAGTTAGATTTACGTTTGACACACTGGTAACTTCGCATTTATGTATTTAGCTATTTATGTTTGTATAAAAAGTTGTGTTAGCTCAGTTACACTACTGTATTTTATTGGCATAATTGATATTCCAAGAACCTTGGCAACAGTTAATGAAAAGTAAAAGGTTTGCTTAGCATATCTAATTTTGGAAAAAAAAAAAACAATTGTAATTCAAAAACAAATATGCATCTATAAATGCCTGTAAATCCACAGGAACGAAACTATGTTGTTGCCGATGCTTTTTTCAAAAAGGCGAAGTTAACATTGTGTCAAACGTAATCATAATCCAAAAAAAAACATATACAAAATCGAGTGTAGGGCAACACTGACCTCCGACAAAAGCAAAGGTAGGATCAGGTGCCATGGAGGAGTAAGCATCCTCTGCTGACCGGTCACTCCCGTCGTGAGCCCTTAGTCGAAATAAAGTAAACGGGATTACCCGTAGTCAAATCTAGTTGGGAAATGACGTTTTTTTATTGCAGTTCGATTATTATATAATAGTAAAATAAGATTGATGCTATGGTTATTTTTTCTGTATGATTTAAAGATGGAATTTGTTAGGTCATAAACAATTTAGGACTAGATCAATTTTAAATCATACGAATGACGTAAGTAAATTGGGTACCGAATTTAATTAATGTGCAACATAGCATTGATCTTATAGTTAACGTTTACAGATATTAAAGCATGGTCATCTATTTGGTCATATACATGTAAACCAAAACAACAACATCAACAACCCAAATAAAAAAAATCAACACAGGTTTTACTGACTTGTGTATATATAAGAGATATCAATTATTTGCTCATCTCTACAGTGTCATTATCCATCTACATGTACTTATAGAATATTAAAACCTTTCTTGCTCAATTCTAAAATGTATTGCATGATGTCAACATGTTGACGAATGTACACAGTGATACAATATATTACAAAGCAGAATGCTTAATAAAGGGTGAAATAATGCAACAATCGAAATTAAAAGTGCTTGTAATGAATACACTTGTAAATGACAACAAACAAATAGCAAAATCATGTCAGCGTAAAGAACAATATTTAAGGCCATATCAATTTGTAATCTACTTGTACGGATTTTCTCGCTTCTATGTCCACTAAAAAAATAATAACCGTCCAGCGTAACCCCTCCCCCGCTACCAACACCATACGCACACAATTTCTACAACAAGCAAACAAAACATGATATACATGGCTGACCAATGAAAGAAGCGTGTGCTTTCGAGAAAGTTCTTGACAGCGCAATACGGTGTATTAAGTTTTCGTATCTTTCTATGTACGATAATTCAAAGCACCAACTGAAAAATATTCAGTTCATGTGGTAAACAAATAACATCTGATGATTTTAGAGCGCTTGCTTTTGAAATTTAGATGGCCAATTTCTTTTTAAAAAACAGTTTTGAGACTTTGGAAAACTACTTACTACCAAATTTATGCACAGAATTAAAAGTAATTACTTCTACTTAGATTCGTAAATTATACGTTAATTGTTGTTCTTTACAAGTCCTTTTTCACCCAATAAAATTATCTATTATAGATATCCAGTGCGGTAGCTGGGCTAAAAAAAGGGGGTGGGCACAAAATTTCATAAAGGTATGGGCCTAAAAAAAGTGGGGGAGGGGTCACAAACGTTCATAAATCTGGGCTAAATAATACTGAGAATTGGGCACAAAACGTCTATAAAGCTGGGGCAAAATAGGGAGGGGAGGGGTGAGGGCACAAACATAATAAAAAATTCGCAATGTAATAAGAGATAGAAAAAATGAGAAAATAAGGAGGGAAATACGCCTAACACAGCAAGTTATATACAAATACGGTGACTATTCGATTATATTCCAAATGTCCGATAGTCCAAAACACTCTTTAGTTTAAAGGTCCGATAGTTCGAATAAACGTCATTGATGTTTTGGAGAAGGGCTGTCCAATTTTTTTAACCATTATCGGCATTTCACGTCATGAGCAGTGACTTAAATAATAATTGAAATTCATTCAAAAATGAAATATGATTATTAAAAAATTCATTTAACTTGTCAGATGTATGGGGATCAACGCAATTCATCAAAAATAGCTAAACCTACCTCGGTCAAAAATGTATACTGATTCGGCAGATATATTGTTATGGTACATGTTAGGAAATAATGTTTTGGTCTGCTGAGAACCTGCATATTTAGAATTTAGGTATTTCTTTAAGCATTGATATTCTCATATGAATATTTATGTACATTCTGTGGTTTAAAGGGGTGTGTACCCCGCCTCCTCTAAAACTGAGGGGGCACGTAACCCCTTGTCATACGCTTGTTGATATCGGTATTTTTCTAATTTTTTTTCCCCACCGTTTTTGCCAAAAAAATAGCACAGCATTATTTACGAATGAGGAAATATAAAAATAGCTGTCTTTTTTTGATAATTTCTCATGTTCAAGATCAAAAAATATATATATAATAACTTACATTTTCAAAAAAATAAATCTTGGGGCTGTTGCCTTCGGCCACTGACACAGTAATATTAGATTTTTCCATTTTCGCCATTCCTCCTCCAACCCAATGATAAAAAATTAACATCGTGAAACTTTATCCTGAAATTGGTTTAAATTTGTTTTTCCCAAACGCTGACCAATCCATCATTTATAAATGTTTTGCATAGCCAGTTCTCCTCAAGTAACTACTTGTGTGATATTAGTTTTGGGGGGTGTCTTTTCCAATATCTTGGTATACACAGACGTCCCGCTTTTTGACAGTCAATGGGGTGCAATTTTCCATTAGAATTGTTATATCAATGGGTTGACAATTTAACCTGTTCATGACATCAATGAGTGGCAAGTTTATCACTGAATTCATTCCTGGTAATAAAATTTGTATAATTTCATGAAATACATGTAATAACATTTTCCCCACGATTAACTACAACCCGGTGTGTGCACTACTTGCAAGGGCACCAACTACACATAAACACCACCACAAACTTTTGGTATAAAAGGATTATACGATTGGATCAGAATTCATAAAGGAAAATATATGAATGGGTATGGTTTATTTAAATATTAGATATTGAATGGGGGAATTTTTGAAATTCCAAGCGGCGGGACGTCTTATTCCATAAGTGTAGGTTGACCGGGGGGGGGGGCTCGGAGGGTTCAAAACCGTCTCTTTTCGATCTCGAAGGAGGGACAAAGTTCTTTCTTTTGGATTCCCTGGAGGGGGATACATGCTTCAATCCTGGCTGACTTTTTTGCGTAATTAAGACGACGTCATTTTCAAGTCGGCATGTATAAACCCTCCGCCGCTAGCTATTTCTGCCTTTTTCCAAGTCTCTTCCGCGAATTGGCTCTGATTGACGTCAAATTTGCTAAAGGGAAGTGACTGGCGTTAGAATTCGATTCGTCCGCAGGCTCAGGTAGATGATTTTTTCAACAAATTAAGGGAAAATAGCTAAAAAGAGACGATTGGCTGATCAGGATTTTATTTCATTAAGCATTTGCCGAAGTGTTTAATCAAAGAAAATTCGATCATCTTCCAAAATCCATTATACTTGACCTTTAATGCGATTAATACTAGTTATATATATTAGGAATGTCAAAATGAGGACATTTCTTAATTGATTATTCGATAGCTTTAGTCGAAGAATATTCGATTATTCGAAAGTTGTTTTTTTATACACTGTTATGGTGAAGTTGCTTTGTACAATGTATACACATATATTGAATAGTCCAGTACAATTTCCTCACATACATTGTATTTTTACGCGTTTTTACATGCACCAACAATGAAATATTCATGTACAAAACAGTAGATTAAATCTAGATTTAACTTCAATGAAATTTTGGCATGTAAAGGCGATAGATTTGATAAACACCATGAATATGTATAACAATATTAGCAGGATCACAGGTGTAAGTTACCGCCTATTAGTGGTCAGTTAGCTTTGAAAGTCCTGTAAGGTAGACCCCAATGAAAAAAATCCATTAGTACCATTAATTAAAGAAAAACACACACGGCGCTCTATTTCAAACGTTAATGTAGAATTATGGCATTTTGAGTACCCCAACACATGTTTAGTTACACATACATGTACCATATCTAAGGAATGAAGCTAATTTTGACCTAGGTTATACGATATAAGCTAACTTGGATTGCATGAGACGCACGAATTTTGCCGTAGCAACAAGGCAGAAACAACACCGTCAAATGCATCGTGACGTCATTCTAGGACGTCATAAAGTGCGAGTTAAATTATACAAAATAACTGATGTTGCTCAATCTTGTTTCAGCCAATCAAATTGCTTGTAACAAGTAAAATTTGATTATATAATTATACATTTACGAAGAACGTAACTTTTGGCTCAAACCTCTTATGAAAATACAGTTTTTAGTACCAAAAAACATATGTTTTTCTGTGTTTGCAGGTCGATTATGTAGTGTTGATACAAGTAAATCCGTCGGCGAAACGAAACTTCTTTGATTAAACTAACTGATCGGAAAGTGCTGATCTTTTCTGGCAATATCAGATATGACAGGACACCGAAATAGGAAAATTACCAGTGTGGTAAAATATTTACTGACTATTTTTTTCAGTCGAACGTCGATGTTATCGAAGACTATTCGAATAGTTGATTTTCGTTGACATCCCTAATATCTATATTTCTTGTATTAGCTCACCTCATAATGTTAATCTCAACAATGAAAAGAAAATTTCAAAATATTTGGCCCTCCTGACTCACTCTTTGAAGAAATATATATGTATACTAGTCTACAAATTGGTGTGGTCTAAACCAGCAAACCAGATTCTTATCCAGTTTGCTATTCTTCGAACACACTGTCCTCGTCGATGTCTGAGGCATCACTGACCTCGGGTAAATCATCAATTAATGCGCTCCAATTCCTAACAGATTTGATGCTGTCAGTGTTGTATCTAGCATAAGACAAATACCAGATTACACATGTAATGTGGCTACACATCCCTACCACCCTACCACCCTACTTCTTGATATACACTTGCAGTACCAGCCACTGATTACACCTTCACCGTAACTTATCCAGCACCTATATTTGTTTTGCTAAGATATGCCTGCTTTGGATTTTGGACGACAGTATATTTGGGATGCCATTGCTCACTAATATATCAAAATTGCCATTAACATCGATGTGTTCATTTGTATACGATTTGTATACGATTTGCCATTCGTAGCTGGTAGACTCTTAAAGTAAGTTCCCGGGTATCTGTCTCGACATAACGAGGGAAGTCTCCCTTCATCTTCCTCCAAAACATCGATCTCCGATCCAGACCTTCTTCACTTATCCGTGTCTGTAAGGAATTCATATTCTTTGGACAGGTACAACATATTTGCAGCCAGTGACTGGTTATCATGAGATGTTTTGCACAGTGGTGGTCGGTACTTGTTACAAAGGGCAGCCACTATCCTTACGTAATCACGAATAAACGGGATATGTGTGTTTGGCAGGGTCTTCTCTATGTACTTCCATTGTTTTAGCTTGCCGTTTGCAGCTTCAACAACCCATCTGACTTACATGAATATGATAACGATGTTTTAAACGTTGATAGATATTCATTACACAGGTATAGTTATTTTTGAATGAATAGATATGCACAGCAAACATGCCAACAACGACTAATTCCTGCTTGCAGCAAGGTGATGAATCAAAACACTTCGCTAAATATGTTTATTTATCTTGCATGCTTTGTCTGGCATAGAATAGTTATGCATTCTTAACTAAACTAAATATAAAATAAATGTAAAAATCCTGATATCTTGACGAGTAAGCAGTTCTAATACCAGGTACGTAATTCTTGACTTTTACTACTACTGGTAATACACTGACTTACCTTTGTAACTACTCTTGAAATGTTTGAATCGTGTGTTGACAGTTGTTTTGCCCCCTTCGGCATGAGCTATGACATCTCCTTTTTGATTTTGATGTCTTTCAAAATTTCACCAGCATCCCTGAATCCCCTTTCAATCACAAATATGTCGTCTTCTTTTAACCACGTCGTAAGTTCCTTGGTGTTGCAGTGGATCAGATCAATTGCTTAGGAATGCTGGCATCATTATTTTTTGAGTCTGACATATTTGATCAGAGGATACACACGATATATCCCAAGGCAGAAACTACCATCATAAGCTTCAGAAGCGGTCTGTGTTCATGTAGACTGTAAGTACTCCTGGCAAAAGTGAAGTTGGAACGTTTCTGTATGTATACATAAGTACCGTCCGGGACCAATATCGCTGGATCTGTCTTAAAGCCAGAAGTTAGGAGATCTCTTGCGAGTTCTCGTGTGTACGTTCTAATCACGTCTTCCCGAGATACATGCTGAAATCAAAAATGGTGTGGTACAAAGTCTGTCATGAAGGTTCTTCTGGCAGATTTGATGGCACGACTAATGTGAAAAAGTAATTGGTAATGATTATGCAATACAAAAAGGCGAAGTTAACATTGTGTCAAACGTAATCATAATCCAAAAAAATATATACAAAATCGAGTGTAGGGCAGCACGGACCTCCGACAAAAGCGATGGTAGGATCAGGTGCCATGGAGGAGTAAGCATCCTCTGCTGACCGGTCACACCCGCCGTGAGCCATTAGTCGAAATAAAGTAAACGGGATTACCCGTAGTCAAATCTAGTAAGAAAATGACAGTCTAACAAAGGGTATGAAACAAATCAATCAATATATGACTTAGTGATAATTTGTAATCGCAAACAAGGTCATTAGGCGTTAATAGATTAAACAATAGTTACTCATCATTTAATTTTATATTAATATATTTATGTAAATTAATTGAAATTTTACCTGATACGTTATCATATTGAACAGGACTACAAGCTTTTAGTTGGATAGGACGGAGCGTAAATTTACGAGGAGAATGGCAACACATATCCTCTTACTTCTGTTTTTTTTTACGAGTTGAAACTTGTTAAGGATGAAACAATATCCTGAAATTCCTGACGAGAAAATCTGATGAGAACGTTGTAATCGTCATCATTCATGCTACTTTCACTATTTAAATCTAGCCGTGGGTGTTCAGCAGCCATTTCTCTCAAGCTCTGAATGATGGTAAGAACAGTGGTCCTGTTAAGCCGTACGCCGTCATTGGTTTTGGTAAAGCGTTGCTTGACAATTTTCCGTTCTCCAAATGGCCTGCACAACATATTGATCCTTGTGGAGTGATAATTTCCTTTTGTACAATGCATGTATTTTAACTTGATTCGACATCGAGAGTAGCTTGGTACCGGATTTTTTGCAGACAAAACAATACGCATGACTGATGAAGATGGCAAAGGTAGTGAAATGGAAGGTGGGCTTGAAATAGGAAGGATTTACATTTCTCTGGAGATGTGAAGGTGGGGTCATTTGATGTAAAGTGAAAGATAACGAACAGTGATCAATCTCGTAAGTCCTAAATACAATACAAAAACAAGATTTGGGCAAAAACGGACCCCTGGACACACCAAAGGTAAGATAATGTGCCTAGGAGGAGTAAGCATCCCCTGTTGACCGGTCACACCCGCCTTTAGCAAGTAGTCTTGATCAGGTAAACAGAACAATCCGTAGTAAAATCATTGTTTGAAAAACGGCTTAACAATGGCTATGAAACACATCAGACAGCATTTGACTCAATGGTAGGTCATATTGGTAAACTAAATTGTTATAACGACCATAGAATTTACGAAATGCTGCCTTTAAACATTACTGTTGAAACACCTGCAATAACAACTTGTCTGTAAGTAGCTTGCCTCGATTCAAAAACTGATCATACGCCGAACAAGCTCTTGCGTATCGAATAAGTTGAGAGACATTCACACTATATGCCGGTGATTCTTTCTTATCACTGAGGTTAACTTTAGGAATCTGTTTCATTTGTAAAACATTTCGACACTTTTGACGGCATTTATTACACAACCCATTTATTTCCACCACATTGACAGAAAAATGTCTTGATAGAATAGGGATAAATGAGCTGGTATGACATCGCAGCGATGATGTAGGTCTTCCACCACATAATATGCATTTATAATGCTTTATGTCCATTCTGAAACAAAATTTTAATATAAATTGCATTGTTTAGAATTATTTTTCATCTTTTAAATAGTTAAAATGCATGTTCAGTTTTTTTCAATATAATCAAGGATACACACACTAGTGGTAGATTTTTTTTTATCACAAATACATTTATATCTTTTTAATACATGAAAGTACATGTGTATGATGTACATGATTGTATATTTGCATGCAGTACTCTTAAAAAATAATAGCCATCTTAAAAATCTTAATTTTACACAAAGCTCAAAATTTTAGATCGGGGGAAAAAGAATCAAATCATAGTCCCAAACAGGGGTGACCTAAATGTTTCAAGGCGTATGAACTGCTGTAGAGTGTTCACAACGGTGATTTTTTTAAGGATATTCATTATTATTATATCTCTACTGATTTTTCACAATATGCAAAGGCAACGAAGAGTGATCAATCTCGCAAGTCCTAAATATAATACAAAAACAAGAGTTGGGCAATCACGGACCCCTGGACACACCAGAGGTGGGATCAGGTGCCTAGGAGGAGTAAGCATCCCTTGTTGACCGGTCACACTCGCCGTGAGCCCATAGTCTTGATCAGGTAAACGGAACAGTCCGTAGTCAAATCAGTGTGTGAAAAACGGCCTAACACTGTTTCTGCACCACGACCATAGAATTTACGAAATGCTGCCTTTAAACTTGACTGTTGAAACCCCTGCAACAACAACTTGTCTGTAAGTAACTTGCCTCGATTCAAAAACTGATTATACGCAGAACAAGCTCTTGCGTATCGAATAAGTTGAGAGACATACACACCATATGCAGGTGATGATGGAGTATTGCTACACAAATATGGGAAGTTGACGATGGAGAAGCTGAAATCGTCCCCTTTTGTCATAAAGTTGAGTAGTTAGTTTGCCGTTAATGTCAATGTTCTATAAAATATAGAAGTACGAAGCAGACATGGAAGACTCTCTGGCGTCCTTTATTTCTAGTTCGTTGGGATATGGGATATATTGAATTGACATATGATTGGAAATCATTGTTATTGATAGGTAATACATCGTCAATATATCGAAATGTTGAATTAAGGCCACCGCTAGAGATTTCTTCTTTGTTGTTAGAAGCTTTTGAAGAATTCTGCTCATGAGAATAAAAAATAGGTCAGCTAAAGAGGAGCACAATTAGTGCCCATTGGATCCAACAGCGTTGGAGAGACCGGATTTGCCGAAAACTAAAAGATTTGTCATATGAGCGGAACCCAGATGTGCTTTAATCATACTTCAGAGTAACTGTGTGTAGAATCGGATGGGAGTATTAACAAAATAATTTTTTGAATGGCTATCATAGATAAGATTTCTTATTCCATTTTGTTAAAGATACGAACTGTTTATAATGTTTACACAAGCCTTCCTTATTAATTATCGGCGGGATGGGTAGTAGTACAGTGGTTTGAAAAGTCAAATTGTTTGATGTTGATTGATATGTGAATGTTCTGGGATTTAAATACTAGAAGTCTTTAGGAGGTTTTTAGAATCACACAACTGATTACACCACTTCTGGGCTATGTAGTGTCACATTATTCTGAGTTGACTCCTTGACAGCAAGTCAATTTTCTGAGGAGTAAACGACATGGTGGCTTGATGGAACATTACTAGATCAGGCAATTAATCTTGGTTTGAAATGGGGTTGTATATGAGTTTTGGAATCGCCAGTAGTACGGTACGTAGTTCATATTTATCTCAATCCATTGAATGGGATTTAAATGTTTAAATGAAAGCATACTTTGAAGATTCGTCTTTTGAAAGGGAGTTGGAGTGTAAGACGATTCCAACGTGGAGTTAATTACCAGTTGTTAACGATGGCAGTGTAGTAAAGGCAGCTTAAGACAAAACCAATATTGTTTACAAGGCTTTGTCAGCGTGGACCAAGAATATATTCCATCTGTAACCTATCTCATTCTTGAACTTCCGGTCACGAAACACAGGAAGAGATAAATGGTTACCGACTTTGTACGTAATCATCTAAACGGGATTTCAATCTTCTTATACTTTAATCCATTCTGATTAAAGTTCAATTCTTCTTTTTCTATTGACCCCATCGTCTGGCTAATCTTCGACAGAATTCATAATGGATATTGAAGTTCTTGATCGCCAATAATACCGGTTCTCTGGAATTTGGGACCCTTTTGAAATAAGTGATCTAGATCCTCATTTTCAACTATTTTACTCACCCTGTAATGAATGTCCAGCTGGACTGTAGTTGAAAGAAGACAAGAACAGTATGGTGGATTAGTATAATTATTTCCAATATCTAGGCACTGCATATTTTGCTTGTAGTTAAACAGCTGGATGACCAATCGTGGAGATTTTGTAGGGTAAGTATGCTTACCGTGCGGCTTGTACAACTAAGACAAAAAAAGTAAGGTTCGGCAATCGATATTAATGGGGAAATGTTGCGTTGTCCCAAACTTGTCATCCCGAAAATACCGATCTTAAAAAAGTCGGATTTCCCGGTAACCAAAGAAGTGCGTTTCGACTTGCGGTTCATCATATGTGAACGATTGGGCGGATGGCTAGACCACATTCCCCCGACCTATTCAGGACAAGATATCGATCTTTAAACAAATTCTCTTCATGATTTGAAGGAGAGGCAGCGTTCCCGCTAATAACGCCGTTTTCGACGAGGAAGGCTCGCCCAATTGGGCCAGTATAGAAAACATGCGTTGAGTTTTCAGCCCAGATGAGAGAATCGTATGAGCGCTTTCACTCTTAAGTCCTTGTCAGTGTTCGCCGAGGTCAAGCTCAATCTTTGTTTAATCGGTTTCTAAAACAGGAAAGTACTTAGTGTAGTAAAAACCCTACTATGAATCGGATTAGTAAATAGTGCTAAACATACCATGCCATGGCGGACAAACTTCTATCAACGGACCAATTATTAGAGGTTTTGATGATTTAAGGATTATGTTTTAGATAGTGAGTTATTAATGCAAAAGAATTGCTCTCATGTTTCTACCGCCCAATTTTCGTGAATCTCATTAGTCTTGTTTAAGACAACTCCCTTAAATAAAACCTTTAACCATCTGGGGATTTTAATCATTTGAATATACGATTTACTACGAGTAACCGCACAGTGAAAGTCAACGTGGACCTTAATGAGTGTCTATCGACTGAAAATATTTATCTATATCGTTAAAAAATTGTATAACGTTAATCCCTATAAAAATAAAGCCAACAAGTATAAACGACCAATCAATCACTGATGAGTTTTAAAGCAACATATAAGATTCACATTAGTCCTTCCCGAGCCATTGGCTAGTTAGTACTTCTTCGCTCCGTTGTGGCTTATAGCGAACACCCCATCACGTGCAGGAGTCTCTCCTGTGAAAATAATATTGACCAGGCTATCGGATGTGGAACTGGTATCCTGCATATACGAATTACCCGTCCCTCCTACGTTGACTATAGTGTGTAAACGATATTTACTGGTAACCAATTGTATAATCTAACATTTGAACTAATGTCTATTGCTATTTAGTCCCGTGGGTACCGCGAAAATATTGACTAGAAATATTGTAATAGTCATTTCCAAAGCCCAGGAAAATATTAAATATCAATGGGTGAACATCTCCCTCTATAGAGGTTGCAAAATAAACCGCCAATGTGGTTGTTCTTTCTTTCGAGATTGTTCGTAGTCTATCTTTGAGTGGGCGGCTCACTAGCCAGGAGGATTTTGACAGCATCGCATTTTCGTACGAGTTAGTGTTGATGATTTAAGTTTGCGATGCGTACCCTCATTATCTACAATGCCTTATATTTATTTTGTCTCTAATGATATTTCTCCTTTATAGACTGGTTCTAAGCTGTGTTTCTTTAATAAAAATATAGTAACCAAAATATAGATACACTAGGTTATTACGATCTTTGTATTGGATGTCTCATCTGATCACTGTTTTCATGCGATGTTTTCGGGGCGTTGTTTGCGGCATCTAGATTCACCGTTTTTATCCACAAACGCTTGGTCCTCAATACGGACGTCGTCTACAACACCTAGTACTACGGCGAACCGTCTAACTGCAGTTTAGCGTGCCATAGTAATAACAAACTTTGACGCAATTTGATATTTCAAATAAATTCTCTTCCAGATATATGTCGTCTAAACCCGTCTTTGTGGCATTATGTAATATTGTTTCAACCTGTTTTGCTCAGCTACGTGCAATATATCACCCTAGATGATAGGTGATAGTATTTTTTCTATAAATCATAATGTCGGTCATGTGTAGGAATCAACCACCAGATATTGTCTTTTGTCATTTGAGCTAACCTGAAAACAGGCTTGTATCCCATAGGTGTTACTCAATTTCAGATTGTATTTGACTCTGAATAGGTATAATTTACGAAGTATATGTTGTTTTTACATGAGATGCATGTGCGACGTTGGCACGCGAAATTTGAGAGATCACATAATTTTTTCATTCTAATAACATATAAATCACATGGTGTGATTCAGTAAATTTCGGTCTAGGCACGTCCCAGTGATTCATTAAATTGACGTAGTAAAACGCGGTGTTTAGTAACTTTTCTTCTAGCTCTTATATTCTATAATTTGACATATGTTTCTTATGTATCTCTCACTTAATTATTGTCATCAATTTTGTTCTTTTCTCGCTCTCTACCGCGTGACTCAGCAACTCTTAAAACTAAAAATTCCATCGCGCTGATGAGATAATATCTACCCTTTTTTCGAAAAATGTGATATGCAATACGGCATCGTCACACGACGCGACAATAGGTAGTCACAATATTTTCATTTTTATACTCTCTGTGGGATAGAGATTATCCACTGGGCTAGGCTAGCTCCCACTGAGTCCTTACCGCTCCGGCGGAAGTCGGTATCCGTCTCAGATTAAGTCGCTGAGATTGCAAACCGTGGTATTTATGTCTACTACATGACACTTCCGCGCTAATACTCTGTCTCCATGTTTACTCGTAACGACAATTATCTTCTCACTTCTAATTTCATCTAATATCCCTCCATAATAGAGTGTCAGATAAATATACTCATAATAGGAAAAATATTCTTAAATTAAGGAATATCTCTCCATACAAGCAAATCCTCTTCATTCATTCAACTGATCCATTTGCCTTAGAGGTCTTACACCTCAATAACTGATCCAAATGCTTGAGTTGAAAGAACATGTTCTACAATATATGCGTCTCATATCATTGTGGATTTTCTTATATTGTGAGTTGTCTGTATATGGCTACAGGCCTATTTCCCTCGTATCTTGATATGCTATCAAAGCATCGGCTGCATGGAGCCCAAGAATTATTTTTCGAAAAATGATGCCCGGTCATAATACGCAGTTGCTGAACTTCTTCAATTAGAGATCCATTTTATGGTATTACAATACTCATTTGAGAACATATCTGTATCTATAACTCCTGTGGATGGAAAGTTACATCAGCTGCCTCGGTACTGTAATAGTGTACTCCAATCATCAGTGCCTCGGAAGATATAGATATATAACGCCATAGTTAGTTCGGTGTATGTTTACTAATAGGGATCTCGATTTTAGATACGACAATATGATTTTAATCTTTTTATAACGTTTCTAAATACAGTTGGGGGATTTCGTGAAAAACGTAAGTGTATGCATCCTTTAGCACCGAGATCTTTTCTCCTTTTCGAACTGGGCTAGTTTTTATATTATTGCATTTTACTGAGTATGTGTGAAGATGATCTTTTTCATAAGGCCGGCTCTCTTTTCTATAGTACTTCGATTTAGCTCCTCCATATATCTATCCTTTGTTTCATTTGTTTTGCTTCGGGTCTTTATTCCTAAACTTCTGACTTTTAACAGCCAAGCAAATTAGCTGATAAGAAATTACTTATTTATAGCCCACGGAACTATTCTCTATTGGCTCCAGGTAGTACTCGCAATCTTGTAGCATTATATAGTCTTTCGTTCTCGGATCTGTCCGTTCTGCTCATCGTTTACTGGTGACTGTTTGTCTGCAATGAACTAGTTAAATAGCTCTTTCCATAGACTTGATGTAAATGACAAGTGATGGGAACTTTCGATATTACCTATGTGGTGTTCCTTTTGACAAGACTCTTATTCTACTGGCTACCAAAATCTTAAATTTTGACACCTGCACTGCCATTTACGAACATTTTATCGATTTAGAGACTATTTTGATTTAGGGATATATTTACGCCTACTGTTTCTCATAATAACCGGTAGAAGATTGGCAAAATGATATACTTTTAGATGAATGGTAAGTTGATTTACTCGATTTCATAGTCTTTCATCTTACAGTGGCATAATTGCCGGTTACTTTGGTCAACAGGCCACCTTTCACCTTTGGCATGTGGTTAACAATCAGGTGGTTGGCATAAACTCTGCTCGCCGTGTTGACGGTTTATCAAACGATCTGTGTTGGATTTCAATGATAAGATGAGACTGTTGTAGTGATTGCCCGGTCTACGATGCTGTGCATCAAAGTCTACAGAATTGATAAACTTGCGTTTGCCTATATCTTCAACTCTTGAGCGTATGGGATGGGGATGGTAATGTCGGCACTACATGGCATTACATTCAGTATTTTGCTCATACTGGAAACCTGAACCCATAATGTAAAACTATTCAACGTGTCTTCGTGGAATCTATCACTTGCTGAGGTTAGGACCCTATGTGCAAAGATAAGCATTTGGAAACTATTCTCGCTCCACCGTATCGTGCTGCAGAAGCTTATAGATCATAAATGACCAATGATTGTTAAAGGTCTAGGTAGAAGGTTGTTATTCTCGATTCTTTCAGAAAGACCCTAGATTGCAGATGCTCCAGTTTGCTGCGAGAATATCTCCCATTGGAACAAAGGTATGACTAATCTCTCCTAACACTTATTTTAGAGTCTCGCCACTATAGGAGAATCAATGTGTTGATAGCCCGTAATTCAACTTACAACGCTTATTCTCTTGCGAGTACTGAGAATATTGAATGCATTGAGAGACAATACTCATAGGTCCTCAACATATCACTGTTAGCCACTCGCAATGAAAAAGTTCAATTGGTACTGCACACATATTAAAATATCGCTATTTGCGGATGTATTTTATTCGGCATATATATCCTGTTGGTGAGCCCTACACTAGGTTTTATGGATAATACGCCGGCGCGACCCGGACTCGGAGCTGACTAAGGACTCTCAATTTACCTTTTACCAGAACTCATAAAGGAAGGTATCTTTGTGTGCGAAAACAAAACATATACTGCATAATTGGTCAGATAGACTTTGTTTATAGCACTCCTTTAATTTTTAACTAGAGCATCATAAGCCATTACTCTTATTGGCTTGAAATTTGTAATCATATTCGACTCGAAACCCTCTCCGTAATCTATATAAACGATATAGGGACAATTAACACAATACGCGATAAAATACGGAAATTATATTGATATGCTTCTCTTATACACTTAATGTACAAATTCTGTAATGTCATTTAAGTTTAGTACCTGCTATCACGCAAACGATAGAAGAATACCAGAAGGTTGAGAATGACTGCTCACGCGGATCGGTGTAGTGTGAAATTGTACGGAGTCATTCCTAGAGAAATATCAATTTTAGTTCCTTGACATACATTTTTATATCACTAAGATCGAACGTTTCTATCCTGCATATTTTCACGCCCAGATCGAATAGCACTCGTGATAGACCCTTTCCACAGCCTAGAAATAACGTTTGATCTATCTTGGAATAACCTTGTATCCAATCACTCATCAGTCGGAAAGTTAACCCTACATGACTATCTGAAGAGCCCGCACTTGCATTAGCTTGTTGTGATAATAGTAATTCCTTTGATGATGTGAATGTGTGACACAACAATAGCTCAAAGATATTCAAATTGTGATACCTTAATATCAATTCGAGCATTGTTTTTTGGAAAGACAGCAGTTTTTAGCTGATTCTGATACTTGACCTCCAACTATACTAAGTCGAAAGCTTTGTGTGACTGTAAAAAAAAAGGTAGGCGGGTACAATAACTGAAAGTTTTAATGATTACCGATGAAATGACATAATTGCCCTGACTAAGTCCATAAGTTACTGTCTTGGATCGCCTAGAATAAACTCCAGTCAAAAGTATAGATCAGACAAATGATCTCTCTCTCGTTTACAAATACCGAATAATCTCGACTTATCATAATTTATTTCCCATGATACTTTGCTTCTACCCAAATATCTCTGGATCTCATTAATATGTTAAACCCAACAGTGCTAGAAATGTATTTTTGTAATGCCTATTTAGTTCCTCCCAGATATCTCAGATTTTGACCAGCTTCAATCTATAGAAGGTAACTCATTTTATAGCTCAGTTATAGCGAAAAGTTAGAGGAGTAACAAAGAAGGAAAATGCTGCCGGAAAAATACTGATCTTTTTACCTTGGATGACGGACTTACTATCAAAGGTCAACTGACAGACAGAAACGGGTATTTTACGGGCATTTCGTGTCACTTCTCTCGTCCTTTCT
>CAJDSM010056733.1:0-24686 GCA_903981925.1 Ostrea lurida | reverse complement strand
TCCACTTCTATTTGAGAATTTCTTCCACATCTAATGCAACTCAACAGCAAACACATAAGATTATTTATCTATCACTATTGAAAGATTCAACAAAACTCAGTACTATAAATGCTGCCATAAAAATGGTGACCTAATATTCTATTAAATTAGCACTTTGTAACAACAGTGTTCAAAATGAACCGTGGAATAAAATGCATAATAGAGTTTACACTCTTTCTCAATAGAATACCAAAATATTTCAATCAGCCACGATATAATATCATTCATCACTTGAACTTGCAACCGCTTCCAATCTCGTGAATTGCAGCCTGTATGCGGTTCAGCAGACCACAGATGGAGACTTCTTCCACTATCCCTCTGATCCAATTCCCAACAACAATCGAACTCTATCTGTTGTCATATTTAAAAACACAAACATAATTATTAACTCAAAGATACAATCTGAGCTTTATCGTGTCATATTCTTTGGGAAAAACAAGAGGTTGAAACACAAATGTTCCCATATCCACATGCCAATGAAGGCTTGTCATAGGATATGCATGATGAAAATAAAGGTCATCCTATCATTCAAAATAAGCCAAGTAAAGTTTCTAAAGTAGGTCAAAAGTCAAGGTCAAGGCAAACATTGTGTAAACAATAAAAGGCTTTATAAGAATTAACATGTAAATATGAAACAAGCCCTATCTCTTTCATTCAAAATATGGCCAATTTTAAAGTTTTGAAAAGTAGTCAAAACAAGACAAGCCAGATCAAAAATTTGTACCCATAAAAGTCTTCATAAACCAAACATACATGTAAATATTCAAAACCCTATAACTTACTGCCACAAAAGTATACTAAGATTAAAGTTTTTGAAAAGATGTCGAAACATCAGGTCAAGATCAGAGTCCAAAATTCGGAATCATATGTGTGATACCATATAAAGTCTAATATAAAACATACCATGAAATATCAAAGCCCTATCTACCACAAAATATACTAGTTAAAGTTTTAGAAATGTAGTCAAACGTCAAGTCAGACAAAAATTTGTTGTACCCACGAAAAGGTCTTCTAAGGAACATACATATTAATATTCAAAAGGTCCTATACTTATCATTCAAAATATACAGATTTAAAGTTTGAAAAGTAGTCAAACTTCAAGTTCAAGTCCAAAATTGTTGGTAACCGCGAAGATCTTTTCTAATAGAACAGTACAGATAAATATCCAAACCCTATACTACCGTCAAAATTATACCAAGTTAAAGTTCAGATAGAAGACAAAAGACAGACAAAAACAATATGGCCCCCATCTCGATCACGGGCTAAACACTCAAACTGTATCATAGACCAGCTATTATACATATGATTAAAATCACATTTAAAATCATCATCAACTTGATATCTCCACACTATATCTCAATACCATGGATATGTCAAGTATTTGATACCCAAGCAAAATCTCTTATTATAATATTTACTCTCGATAAACAATCCTGGATATCTGAATATTGTCAGTCGTCCATCATTCGAAGATAACAAGTTAATGAATTATATAATAATAATCCCGGCATTATTTTATACATTAACTGAAAGAAAAGGACATGAGAATGGAACAAAACCATTTCTAAATCAGTAGGCAAAATGATCCTTTATAATAACACTCGTCTGGAACTTTATAGACAATAAAAAATTTATTTAAGGAAGCATGTTCTGGAGAGAAATACGTTGTACACATGTAAATCAAAGACTATGATTACTCCAAAATATTGCAGGCAGTATGTGGTACAACAACAAAATCAAGTTAATATCATGAATATATATTGCACAAGAATCGATGTGATCACTGTAAACTTGCACAAAAGCACAAATATATAAAAAGACACTCCGTGAAGTTTATGATTAAGTTAAACAGGTAATCAGGAAAATGTACAATGTACTGCAAAACTAGCAATGTCCATTCACCAACAATAACTTGAGCTTACCTCCTACAAAATTGTCTGAAAGGCAAAATCTACTGTCCAATTTTCAATCTACATGTCTATTCTAATGCTGATATAAATTATTTGAAATATTACCAGCAATGCAATGATTATTTTATACAAAATATTGACAAATGATAAAAATATCGAGTACTTTCTCTCTCACAACAGATATAAGATAGCTAGAAGAAAGTAATACAGACGATATTGTAAAAGGATTACAGTCAATTACTCCCAAAATGTTCCAGGTAATCATCCTCAGGATTTGCACAAAGTGTCCCAAAATTAGGTAATTTTACCCATTTAACTTTCCACATGGTCATTCCATCCTCCATGTTCTGCCAAGCTTGTCAATCTTACAACTTATATCAACTTTGGTCACTCTCCCCAAATGAACAAATAGACCCAAATTTCTAGAAGAAATTTTTAAAAATATCTCTACAAAAACATGTAAAATTGTCCCCCTATGTGCCCCAATCTACCCCAGGGGATCACCATTCAAATCAAACTAATCTCACTTATACAATATGCTTCCATTTTTAGTGCAAGTATTGAGAGAAGATTTTAAAAGTATAATTTCTAATATTATAAGCCATGATCAAACTTCATCCTCCGCTATGTGCCCCATCCACACCCCACGATTTCTAGGTGGTGGAGCCCGCATGCAATGATCGAACAAACATGAACCACACTCCCATACAGGAAAGCTTTCACGTATATCCACTCTTCTTTGCACATGAATTTGATTAAAGATACTTTTTCCCTATTATTGCACATGTAAAATGTGGCCTTATGACCCCACGATAACTCTGGATCATGATCTGAACAATCTGATCTCCACATATATTCAGACACTTATCACTTAGCTTTTTGCCATTCATTGAGTAGAAAGTTTCCCTACTATCTTGCATAAAACTTTATCCCCTCATTGTGGCCCCACCGTACCCCTCGTCAGAAACAAATTTTGAATCTATCAACTATATCAGATACTTACATATAAATTTCATCTTTTCTGCACAGTTCTTGAAAGAAATTTTAATGACAATACCCTATTTTTTGCATTTTCGTGATTATCTCCCCTTAAAACATCAAATAAAATAATATTGTCCAAATGTACAAGTCCTGTAACCTTAAAGGAAAATCCATATGCTTTTAACTGAGTTAAAAATCCATCACATGTCCAAGAAAGGCAAAAGGAATGAGTTTTACATGTAAGCTATAGTAAAAAAAAATAAAAAAAATAAAAATAAAATAACATATATGAAAAAGGTTTCTTGGAGGATAGTTATGCACATCTTATAGACAAAAAAAAAAGTTAAGAGATAGAAGAATAAAATTAACCAAATACATGTATTCAAATCTTACTATGAATACTATAATTCATGTACAAAAAGAGGGGGGGTCCAAATTAAGAGGCATAAAATAGAGTCCAATGGAAATTTTGTTGCCATATACATGCAGTAATTGATATGATTATAGAATAGCTCTAACATTGTTGTTTAAAAAATGCTTTGAACATTTTTGAGATCAGAGATATGTTTTTTCGATTTTAACATATAAACTGAACTAGAAATTACCACAGGAGTCGGCATTTTTATCAATAATTAAAGTACAAATGTATGAGAAATGGAAAGGACTCATTTTAGATATATTTCTGTTTGAGAAATGGAGTGCAAACATAATAGGCAAGCGTTAATTATTGATTTATCGATTTACGCACCTGGTTTATTATGGAGGTAATTGCCTTCGCCATCCTGAAATTTCATGTTCAATAATGCTTGTTCGTGTGCCTTTTTCTGTTTATCCTTTGATCCAGCCTTCACAGCACTTGGTCGAGCTTTATTCCTCTGTTCTATGATATCAGTTATCGGAACTTTCTTCCCACGCCCACCGTCATATAAAAATGTTTTAACTTTTTCTTGTATTGTATCATCTATCTCCTTAAAATTTTTGGTCCAGCGTGCTCTTTTCATCATTTCAACCAATTCCCCGCCTCCTTTCAAGTCCACCATTTTGTAAACATCAGCGGCGCGGCTGTCAACCCCCGATCCCTCCCCTTGACGCTTCACATCATCTCCTACGGTACTAACCTTGTTTCCCATCTTTCACGACACGTTACCTGTAATATTACTTAACAGGATAAATATTACACCTAACTGTAATTTATGCCCGCCATGTTGTTTACCTAAGATTCACTGTCGCATGCGTACGACGGTACTTCCGCGTAATTATTTTTAACCTTTTTGAAGTTGCCGCCACATTACAGATGAATGATACGCTGCGATTGGTCTAATTCTCGAGTGAATAATACCTTAGCAACTCTGAGCGACCTAGACGACGGAAGGGAATTGTGGTCAAACAAGTCACAATTTCCGATTATAATTGCTACCTGTGATAAGAAAGAACCCTTGTGTGGGGGATATACACTTCACAAGACAAAATGACAACCATAGCTTTCGGAGGAGGTCCCAGCCTTGATCAAAGGCGTTCATTCGCAGCTCTCAGAGATGGAACCCATGTGCCGGGGTAGGTCTTTTAACTGATCGTTGATTGCAATCTATATCTGCAAAACTACAATGGTTCACAATGAAACATTTACACAATCAGTAATCCTTTTCTGTCTCATTTGATGTAAAACAGAAAATGTACTGATTATTTTAAATTATCCCTTTTTTTTAAATGTTTTTACCAAATTGTTATATTTTACCAGATTTGGTACAAAATTAATATTATTGAATTTGCATTTACTTTGTAGTTACCGAGGATATTGTCCTCAAATCAAGTATAGAGTAGGAAAAACTTATGGAACAGACAGTCATGAATTGGCCCAGGTATGTCAACTTTTTATAATATTTTAAAACATAAATATTTAATGTGCCCCAAATATAAATTCTGATGCTCAAAATCCGACTTGTACTAAAACTGTTGCAGAGTAGAACTAAAAGCTTCAGAAATATTATCTGAACAGCATCAAAGTCGAACATGCCAGGGGGTATTAATATTCTGAGTTTTAAGGGCTTAAGCCAGGGAGAGTAAGATAAAATTGTAGGGCTTTTGAGGCATGAGGGCTTATAAATCATAAGGTAATAAATATATTTAAATAGGAAAATGAAAAAGTCTAAATGGAAAGCATCAATAAGAGGGAAAAAATTCCCAGTACTAAGTTACATGTAGTAACATTTGGGTATTGTATGTACTAGTTAGCTTGTTTTATAGGTGGCAATTATGAATGAAAATATTCATAGTACATTCTTGTACATTTATGTGTAATCCTATATCATATTTCTACTGACAAATTTATCGTTTGACCATTGGAATTTTAACATTTATACAAATTACAAATATTTATTGGCACAAACACAATTACAATAATTGGAAAGGCCCATTGAACATCATTTGCATGTTAATTTACATTTTTTTTATGTAATAGCATGTGATTTCTATATTCAAAACAGTCTTTGATAAATTTCACTGTTAATTTTTAAGACTTTGTGTAAATCACACTGTTCAAATATATTTTAACATGTAACTTTCATTGTCAAGACTAATATTTCTCTGTGTTATGTATAAACATTTCTAAGTAGCAGGCATTACTTAGCTTAGAATAGGATTTACAATGAAAAAGGAAATGAATTTCATCTTCAATCACAACCATTATACATAATATCATTTCTGCGGCATATATAACATGTATGTATTTTAAGTACATTGTATGTTCCTACATTTTTATTGGTATGAGGGTATTGGTACAGTATAGATACATTACTCCTTTTGAAAATGGTATGCAAATTATTGGAAGAGGTTAAATAGAAATTGTATCAAATCAGCTTGCTGGCTTACACTTGAATTGTATGAGCACATCATAACAAACCCATAAATATTTTTTTAGTCCTTGGAATCTTTTGTGCATGGTGCAGTAATTTATATTTTATAGAGGCCTAAAATAAGATTAATTGCTGTTTCCACTAACTCGGTCAACTGACCATAAATCATACCCCTGACCAACCCCAGAAATTCATTTAAACACATTGTTCAAGAAATCAATGAAGAAACATTTTATTGAAGTTGGCTTTTGTAATTACTTTGTAGGTAAGTAATATAACAAAGCTTATTAAAAAGGTGCAATCAATAGTAAAAATAAGCCCTACATTAAATGGAGGTTGTGATCAGGATATTTCTTTAGGCACTCTCAAAATAAATTACTGTATATGAAAAAAAATTCTTTCCTACCGATCTATCCTCATTTTGATTTGGATGGAAGCAGAAAAAAACAATCATATTTTTTGCATATAAATCTGTATATCTAGCTATTATTGAAGAAAAATGTGAGGAAAAATTATGAAATCATTACTAAAGTTAAACTCAAATTGAGTCATTAGAAAATCAGAATTTAATTATCTATTCAGGATCACTTTTATTTGCAATCTTCACATGACGATGTTCCAGTGATGGTGAATTCTTGAATTATACATCCATCACTTTTAATATCATGGTGATTGAATTTCAGTATGTACTGCATAACTTGCAAAGCAGCGAGGATTCTTATGTACGTGTATCATAAACAGTTAAAATGACAAGAGCCGCATTTATTATCATCTTTGAAAATTCATTCAATTGATATATTAGGGCCAGCATACAGTACTATATATGGATAGCAATATTGCATGTTTTTGTCAGTGGCCAGTTGAAAATTATATTGTTAAAAAATCTGTCTTTATTTGAAAGATCAAACTCAATGAGGGTTGTACTGTTGAGAAGCAGGTGTGACAACACTGCACTTAAGCTACTATGACCACCGTTAGGTGTAGATAGATGTAGTTTAACAGTTCATTTAGGCCCATTTGATTTCTCATAAAAAGTTTTTTAGGTAGCATTTCATTTTCTAAAACAAAGTTGGAGTATACTTACTACAGTTCATGTTTTAGAAAAAATATTTGCACTGAAAGTTTGAACTGTCTAAAATTTAAATATGTACCAACTTATAAGTCCTATCAAAACACATCCAGAGTTAGCAGTTTAAAAGGCTAGAGTAAATTCAAAAATATTGAATGTAAGTGGGTTTAAGAAGTGTGACTGCAATTAGAAAAATCCTTCAATTAGAAACTGTTATATTGAGTGTGATCTCTATCTTGAAGCAATTTTCAATGGAAATCGGTGTTAACCAAAAGTGAAATTGGAATCCTTGAATATTGTTGTATAATTATAAAAAAAAAATTAAAATTTAAAAATTCCATGACCAAGTGATAAATACAAGTACACTGTACAATACTTAGTTGTCATCACTGTTAAATTGTTATCTGAATTTCAAATCTAACGTTCCAAATGTTTCCCTATCAATGTTTAGGCCTTTTCTTTGGTGTGTGATAAATTGACAGGTTGCTCTGATGATAACATTGATCCAAACTTCATTTTAACCAAATCCTTTGAGCTGTCACTGTTTACACATGAGTTAAACTAGAGCATTTTTAAATATTTCTACACCGAGCTGGTATTTTGCTGTCAATATGTAGTCATTGTGTGTACCTATGTACCAATCAATTATAAATTATCTACAGTCTCTGCTCGGTGATATACGACTCTAAGAAATGAATGTTTCCTTCTCTGAGTCATTTAAATTTGATCAAAATAATTGGAGTAGCATTTAGGGACCACTGCACATGAAAATAAATTTAAATACCTACCTGGTATTTACTTTCCAATACTCAAGATCAAAATGATGTTTAAATCTAATGTCATTTTGCAGTAGACTTGCACATTTTAAAAGTCTAATTAACATGGTTTAATGTAACAGGACACCATTCACTTGGAACCGGCATCCATTTTATCTGAGGTACCCATGAAGCCAACTACAAAAAACAGACTGCCAGAATCGACAGGAGACAATAAATATACAGAACAAATGGTCCCTGGTTACACAGGTTGGTGTCAGCATTGTGGATATGATGCGTTTTTCAGGGAGATAACTCTGTTTACTCCAGCTCTTAATAACCTCACTTACCGTATATACTTGCCTATAAGTCGGATTTTTTGGAGTAAAATTTTGATCCAAAAGTCTATGTCCGACTTATAAGTTATAGGCGAGTCCTAGAGAGATCAGTATTTTTCTAGTCGGTGAAATGTACCAATGTTTAAAACAACTCCGACGATTATCACGATCATCGTCTAAACAAATTATTCTGGACATATTAAAAAAACCCTTTTTTGACTTTAGGATTGACATGATACTTGATTTTTTGAGAAAGAATAGTTGAATACCACCATCATTTCTCAAAATATTTTTTGAAACGGGCAAAATCCAGTTTGCTACTTTGATTTGAAATTGTCTACCAATTCTGGCAAAAAGTTGTATCGACTTATAGGCGGGTCAATGGCAAAATCCTTCAAAATGATCTAAAAAAAAACACAACCGACTTATAGGCGAACCGACTTAAAGGCGAGTATATACGGTACATGCATTTTAGGATAAGTTAATGAAGTATTTAGAGATTGATTTCTGAAACTGATGGACCTTTTGATATTTTTTTTTAAATATCTTCTCTTTTTTTTCCCCTTTTTTTTTCATTTTGGGCACTATGCATCACTAAATTGTCTATTGATGATGTGTTACTTATAAAAAAAAAAATGTTTTCAGGTTATATCCCTCGGATGCCATTCAAATTTGGAAACACATACAAAGAGGACTGTGATGCTTGTATAGATGAATACCTCACTAATAGGAACTTTTATGATACCAAATCTGTTGACTTAAAAAGACAAGTGGGCAGCTATCCTCGCCTGACACCCATCTCTCAGGACCCACAGGTCCGAGACAAGCTCAATCTCTACAGAGACACCCACCCCAGCAGGCCTGTCCTTGTGGGTAAGTGTCATTGTAAATTTACCCTTTTTTTTTTTTCAATCAAATTTAATTCGGTTACTGATACAGGAAAATCTGTAATATCTTCCTCTGAGACTCTTGTCAGTGGATGGCAGCAATTGGCCATCTAAAAATAATCACCTAGTGTACCTGGTAGGCATTGGTCACATGCTCAGAAATGACTGGGTATCTTCTACTGCAGCTAGTGATTGCATCATGGGAAAGAATTTCTTTTAGATTTATCAAAAATCTATACAATGTTTCTCTTTACATGTGAATTCACTGTCTACTCGTTGTGTAGGGATTGAATTCATAGCGTGTATGATGAACTGGCACACGTATCTGAGAAAAGTTAATCTGCAACTGGTTTTTCGCTTTGTTGAGTTAATCAGAAATTGTCTAACTGCATGGGGTTATATATCATACAATTATAGCCCTTTTAGGAGGAACAGAACTGGTTGTAAGATCTGAGTAAGGTTATGTTCTGATGATGTTAAACAGTTTGTGTCCAAGCATTGATCTGTAGTCTGTAGAGAAATTCTCCTTGCTGGACACATTAAAGTTACAACACAAATGTAAATTAAGTAGTTATTAATGGACACATTCTGTGTAATATTAGCAAAATCACAATTTGCTCAATGACAAGTACATGTACGTTACCACTTTGCAATTTATGACATGTAATGATACATTACAATTTCTGCCACTATTTTACAGAGGACCGCAGGTCACTGACAGAACCACCAATACCTGGATACTGTGGGTACATTCCAAGAATAAAGACCACTGAGCAGGGACTAGGGGCCCGCTATCACAAGTCCACCAAGAACGGATTAGAACTATTTGCTCAAGAAACTGCTTCAGCTTCTCAGAGGTTAACAGGTCAAATGCCAGCCTCTTTAGACTGGTAAGTAGATCAAAGTGGAAGGATGAAAGTGTAGATATATACAGTTGAACCTTACTATCATTATCTCAAACTTGATGGGACTTAAGAAAAAACTTCGAGATATCCATGGATTTGAGATATCGAGGATAAAAACATTTAGAAAATAGGTGGCTGGGACTTCCAAATCACTTCAACATAGCCATGAAATTTGAGATATCAGTGTTTGAGATACCGAAGTTCAACTGTATGTATGTAAACAGAGAGATGTTTTGTGTAATTTAGCCAAAAGTAGCAGATGCTGATATAACTGGGGTTTTTTTTTTGTACCTTTGGAAAATGATTGATGTTTTATCTTCAGTGTACCCGAGCGTGTTCTTCAAGGGACACAGTCTGCTTCTACCCGACGTCTGTATCTTACTGATGGTATGATCCCCAAGTACACTGGATATGTTCCTCGTGAGTACAAATCATCTTACACTGCTGTATATTCCTTCTGTAATGTTCCATGGTTTATCACTTTTAACTTTACCCCCTTATTTTCAAAATATTCAAGAGGTGTTGAGATTGAAAGTTTGTTGTGGTATTATATAAAAACTCTGGTTTGTTTCCCTTAATTACTGTATTACCTATGACATTATTTTTTATTTATTTATCAGAGAGAAGATATGCATTTGGTAACACTTATGGAGACACAACACGAGGATTGGAAGTCTGCCATCACCCAAATGGTTCATACGGAAATTTCCTCCGGTCTAAAACCTTTGCTAACTGAGACAGCATTACACTCCCAACATCAAAATAAGAGAACAGTGATGGACAAAATACTCTTGTGCCAAGAAGACAGTGCAAAGACTGCTGCAAAATGCTGTTCTATCTACATGTACTTATTCAGATTTTTATGTATACAAATTTCTTTTTTAACCGTGCCTTCTTAAAAAGCTGTAACGAGAGCTTCTTTTTTTTAACTCTTTTACTTGCTGTCCAAGTTTTGCCTTTGTCATGCTCATTCCTCTTTTTTTTATTTATTTATTTTTTTTTTTTTTGTGTTCATATGGTGTTTGTTGACTGGATACTAAAGACTCTTGCCTCTGTTAAACATATGACTTTTCATATTTCTCTGACTGTGAAAAGAAGTGTCTTAGAGTATTAGGGATGTATGCCAGCATATGTTCTGTTTTTGTGTTCTATTACAAAGTCTGCTGTTTTAACATGGTATTCTAACTCATTGTGATATATATATATATTTATTTACCCCTTCGTTAACTGTGTTATCTGTATGTTTTTTTATTTCATCCACTGATGAATGTTATACATTTAAAGAGTTTATCATCTCTGTCATGGACTGCAAGAAATTGCGACTATAACGTATTATTCTGAATACTGGATTCTTGTGTGTTTATTGCATAATGATAAGGAAGCACACTCCCGGACATTTTTCAAAGAAAATGTTTTTTGAGGGACTTTCTTTAGCTGTATTTGAAAGATTGTCAAAAGAATGTTATAAAAGATTAAAGGTTTTTCCATGTTTTGTTTTTAAGTTTCATTCAGTGCATGATGAAGTGGACAGCACACTTATTCCATGAATAAGAAATTTAATTTACAACAAGATGAAATCTGGTATCAAAGTGATCTTTTTTTTATGTTCATGGTTACTCAGATGTCTGAATGGGCAAAGAAAAATAATGTATTTCAATGTTTCAAAACTTACATACTGGTGCACATATACATATATTACCATAATGTGATATTCACCATGTATAAGAGGTAAGAGACTAGAATCCAATTGAGGAATCCTGTTTTAATAAAGACAATGTTATGTTACTAGACTATATTCTCCACTAGAATTGGTACAATGCATTCATATACATATACATTTTGATCACCACCACATAAACACCATACAAAATTTCGTTAACACCACATAAACACCGCTTATCACCCAAAATTTCTTAACACCACATACCACCAAACAAAATTTCCATTGGACCTAGTCCTATGGGGGAGATGGGTGGAAGGTGTGCTATTGAAAGTGAGGGGGCTTCTGGCCCACCTAGACAGTCCCGGGGGGGGGGGGGTCCCAAATCGGCGGCACCTGTGAGGTAGGCCCCGTAAGGTTAGGAGCATTCTCCAGACACTAGTCCTCCGACCTTGATTCCTTCCTTATCTGAGTCAGATGCTAACTGCATCTGTCGTAAACCCAATGATGGTAGGCTCATGGTTCAGTGTGATGGGTGATATATCATGAACGATGCAAAACTGTTCATGTCAAATGGATTCAGCACACCATAATCCTTATTAAAAACCTGTTTGACACTTCTGACTCAGATTTGCTTTGACGTCTATCCCTTGCTGTAGCGAGATGCTGTAGATTGCATTTGAGGTGAGAAACCTCCACCCTGATCTGTCCAAGGCACAAGCTTCGAGCTGACGTGGTTGGATGCCGCTCCATTTGAGGTTGCTCTTCAGTGTGTCCTTGTACCTCAGTTTTGGGCGTCCTTGTTTGCGCTCACCCTCTTTAAGCTCTCCATACATGACCTGTCTTGGTATGCAGTTGCCCTCCATTCGGATGATGTGGCCTGTCCAATGCATCTGAGTCTTCAGCAGCATTGACTCGATGCTTGTTGATCCAGCTCTGTCTAGCACTTCTTGGTTGGTGACTCTGTCCTGCATGTTCATGATCATGCCCAGACACCTGTTGTGAAATTGCTTTAGCTGTTTGATGTGCCGATAGTATAGGGTCCATGTCTCACAGCCATACAGGAGTGAGGAGCGGACCACAGCTCTGTATATCTTCAGCTTTGTCGCAAGCATGATTCCTTTCTGCTGTAGGACTTTCACTCTCAATCTGCTGAGTGCTTGGCTGGCTTTCTGGATCCTGAAAATGATCTCTTTGTCCAGTGATCCATCTGCGGAGATTGTGCTGCTCAGGTACTTGAAACTGTCCACACATTTCAGCTGGACTTCGTTGATGGTGATGGCTGGCTGGGGCCATGTTGTGTTTGGGACAAGCTGGACTAGGACCTCTCTTTTCCCGAGACTGATTGTGCAACCAAACAGTCTGGCCGCATCTGCGAACAACAATGACTTGCAAGTGGTTTTATCTTTGTGCCATGAGGGCACAGTTGTCTGCAAACAATGCCTCCAAGATCAGTTTCTCGAGGGTCTTTGTCCAAGCAGTGAGACGGCTGAGGTCAAAAAGGGATCCATCAAGTCGGTACTTTATGTAGACCCCTAGGTCCAGATCGTTTAACGTATCGAGCAGAACCTTTGTGAGGAACAGGTGGAAGAGCACAGGTGCAAACACGCATCCTTGCTTCACTCCGTTTGAAATAGTGAAGGTGTTTGAGTGTTCTCAGTTCAAAAGAACCTTCCCAGTCATGTCATGGAAGAGGCATATGAGCGTGGTGAATTTTCGTGGACAGCCGAGTTTGACGAGGATGGACCAGAGAGCCTCTCTATTGACCGTGTTGAACGCCTTCGTAAGGTCTATGAAGACTGCATAAAGGTCCATCTGCTCCTCGTTGCACTTTTCTTGAATTTGCCATACAGTGAATACCATGTCGGTGATACTTCAGCCAGGTTGGAATCCACACTGTGCTTCAGGCAGATTATCCTCAGCGATGGTAGCAGTGAGGCTGTTGAGGAGTATTATGGAAAGAATATTTCCAGCGATGGATAACAAGGATATTCCTCTGTAGTTGCTGCAGTCTGCCTTAGCTCTCTTGTTCTTGTAAAATGCCACAATGGTAGCGTCTCATAGGTCTTCAGGCATATCATCTTCCTCCCATATAGTGCAGAGGACATCATGAAAGGCTCAAAAAGCTGTGTCTCCCAGAGCCTTGAAGATTTCTGCGGGGAGTCCATCCCTCCCTAGGGCTTTGCCACATTTCATCTGTTTTATTGCAGCCCTGACCTCGTCTTCAGTAGGGGGAAGGTCAAGGTCCTCTTTCGTAGGCTTCTGTGATATCTGCTGTAGCACAGCCTGGTAGACAGTTGATGGTCGGTAAAGTAGCTGGCTGAAATGCTCTTCCCACCTCGCAATGATTCCCCCTTTGTCCTTGATGATGGCAGCACCGTCAGCAGAGCACAGAGGGGCTGTTCCTGATGTTGAGAAACCATATATGGCCTTTATTGCACTGAACAGCATCTTGGAGTTGTTGGAGTCTGCATACAGCTGCACTTCATCAACCTTTCTTTCCCACCACTGGTTCTGCATGTTGCGGAGCTCCCGCTGTGTTCTGGCTTTGCAGTCTGTGTATAGGTCACGCTGTGCTCTGGCTTTGCAGTCTTTGTATAGGTCACGCTGTGCTCTGGCTTTGCAGTCTTTGTATAGGTCACGCTGGAGGAGCAATTTGGGTGGTTTTGCCAATCAATGGAAGCTTTCCTCTTCTCGTCTAGCAGTGCCTGCACCAATTAATCATTTTCGTCAAACCAATCTGGGTGGGACCTCTTCTTTGGGCCTAGTACTGAATTGGCTGTTTCAGTGACCACTTCCTTGAATTGACTCCACTTTTCTTTAGGTGAGCCTGTGAGTGGTCCTCTGTCACCCATCTTTTCTTCCGAGTTGGTTTGGAATTCTTGGCGGTGTTTGCTGGAGAGGAGGCGTGCTGTGTTGAACGCGAGTCTAACTAACTTTGGGCGTCTGCGATAGTGTGGAACAATGCAGAGGTTAAGCTTTGCTCGGACAAGTCTGTGATCAGTCCAGCAATCTGCGCCTCGCACTGCCATTGTGAAGATGACACTTCTGCTGTCACGTTGACGGGCAATGATATAGTCAGTCAGATGCCACTGTTTAGATCGCGGGTGCATCCACGTTGTCTTGAACTTATCAGCCTGTCTGAAGGTTGTGTTGGTCAGCAGCAAGTCGTATTTTGTCGTTGATGGGTGTAGTACGCGGCAGAGCATCCAGGTCAGCATAAAACTGCTCTTTCACTCCCTCTGCGCTGGTCAGTGTAGGGGCGTAGACGCTAATGATGGTAAGGAAGCGCTTGTTGCTGATAGGGATACGAAGCTTCAGGAGTCTCTTGTTGATGCCAGTGGGGAGGCTCGGAATCTGTCGCAGAAGGTTGGTCTTGATGGCAAAGACAACACCATGTATTCTGTCTTCGTTCTGGGCTTTCCCCTTCCAGAAGAAGGTATATCCAATCCCTGTTTCAGATAATTGTCCTTCCTCGGCGACCCGAGTATCACTGATTGCGGCAATGTTGATGTTATACTTTGTCAGTTCTTTGGCTACAAGAGGCGTCCTTCTCTGAGGTCTTGCGACGTCGTCTCGATCCAAAAGGGTACGTACGTTCCATGTTCCAACAATGATTTTCTTTCTCTGTTCTGGTCGACCGCAGGATGGGTAGATCTTGCCATCCGTGGTCAGCAGATTGGGTAGGGCAGGCATTTTTGGGGGGCACCTTTTCTAGCCCCTTCTCTTATTAAGTTGAGAAGTGCGCGCTTGAAAAGGTTGCTCAGTCGCCTGGGATGCTGCCGAAATTTTCCGCTGCCCAGGGTTCAAAGAAACGACGACCACTGGTCCAAGGCCGTGACTAATGACTCCCAGTGGTTACCTCCACCTGTCATCTTCGCCATGCCCACCCCACCCCTCAACCCCCATCGCTGCAGGACTTGGTTATGTGTGTCGAAAGCTGAGTCTATAGACACCTGTGCATGAATTTGATTAAAGTGAAAAAAAAACGTTGCACGGAGACAATCCCACTCTCTCGGCAGAAGAAACTTTGACCCAATGACACGGAGAACCGTTACGCCTGCACACCTCTTCTGCTGTAGTGGATGGTTGTGACGTCTTTTGTGCTCTGTCACGCCCTGAGCTTTCCACAATGCCTTGTTGCAGCGCCTTCCCAGTCGTTGGACCCAGATATTGGGTTTCTCCCGTCAGGTCTGACGTATCAGTCTTTCAAGTTGTTCGGGTGAGCAGCTCCCTAGATGGATTGCCAACCAAGGTTATCGAGCCCCATCTGCCCGCTACCATTTACCGGGTACCCATGGCTAGAAGAAAGACTGAATATTAATAACCCCTCGTTTTCACAGAAATCAAGATTTTAAATCAATAATTGTACTACAAACAGTGTAATTTCCCAGATCGTTCCATCTTGTTCATGAAAGTTCGAATTTTAGAAGAAAAAAAATTACCATAATACAATCCTACTTTAGTCATCCTTTTCGTAGGCAACTAGATCAAGCCTTTGGGTACTACATTTCCATATGGATGCAACGACAACGCACAAACTGTAGGAAAGAACCAAGTTCGTTTGGTATCATTTCTTGTCCCGTATTGTTTTCAAAATTCAAAGTACTGACTAAATTACTGATAGCCGGGTACTGTAAATTTACAGAGGTTTGTTCAAATCCTTTTGTGCTTTTTCATACACATTATTGCCTTCAGAGTGAACTGATTATTCTTTGATACAAGTTTTTGAAATGACCATTCAGCTATATACTATAGTAGTCGTGTTCCTTTTTGTCCGGTTATTCATCCCCCATTTGAATGTACCTTTATGTTTTTTTCTATTGATGTGAATCATACATCCATGGAAACTGTGATTGATAGAAGCAGATAACTTTTGCTTTATTGATTGATTATATGTCCGAAAAAAAAGACCCCGTGTCACAGAAGGTGTGGCACGATAAAGACCCCTCCGTGCTCAAAGGGCATAGGCCTAAATTTTGCAGCCCTTCACTGGCAACAGTGACGTCTCCGTACTAGTACGAGTGAGAAATTATCAAGTGGGACATTAAACTGTATACAATCAATCAACTAACAAATCCATGGTTTACATTTAAGCTCATTCATATATTTCAGTAAGAAACGAAAAATAAAGACAGTATCTCCACGCCGTGTATCCCGATCCGTACGCGGCGGAGGGATCCGGATGCCACGGAGCACAAGTGGTAGGCGGCTAATGATGGTAACCTATTTGAAGTTTGTTTATTTTGCATATTTAAAGGATTATCTGTATCAAAAAATTGTACAGAACAAAAGTCAGATAACAAAGCATGGACAGAGTACATTTTTCTGTATAATAGACAAAGCATTTTTCAAGTAGGCCCTTTCCGATCTTGAACTTTGCTTGGAAAAAGTACGATATTCTCGCTTTTGAAGGCCAAATGTACTTATGTGGCTTGTAGTATTCGTACTCTATTTACGGCAGTTTGTAGCATTATGTCTTTGATAAATGGTCTAAACGGCTACACCAAACTCTGCTCATTTGTCCACACTTTGAAAAATACAAATGACCGGTGAGAAAATTTACGGTCCGCTAACCACGGAGCAATATTTTATAATGACCTATGACAACGGAGCAGCGATCCGAAGAAACGCGGAGCAATGTTGAATTAAAATGGGGTAAATAAACTCATAAACGCAAACAAAAAGTTTTTTAGGATTATTCAATTGTATTATTTCATTTCTTAGTTTCCATGAAGACGAAAGGGTTGAACAGTGAGGCCGAGTTAGATCATATTAATGTTACAAATGGATTCTTTCCTTAGAACACACCCATAGGCGTAGGACTGTTTTGAAGTGGGGAGGGCAAACTTCTGAATAATGTGACAGCCAAAAAAAACAAAAAAACAAAAACTAATTGCAACACTAAATGAAGGGGGGGGGGGGGCAAACATCTAAAATCACCGAAAGTAGGGGTGGGGAGAAGGCAAACTTTCTAAATTCACTAAAAGGGGGCTGGGTTTGGGCAACTTCTAAATAAATTATGACATGGGCAGAAAAAAATGTTACTGACAAAAAGTTGGGGGGGGGGAAGATATTTTTTCACCCCCCCCCCTCTTTCAAACTTCAAAAGGGGGGATTGCCCCTCCCCCCGGCTCCAACACCCATTCACCTTTCCACTGGTGCCAAACTTTTGATCTCCTGACCTTGAACTTTGACCCTACTTTTCAAAAACATTAACAGCTTTTGAATGGTAAGTGACAGAGCTTTCATATTTTACATGCATGTGTATTCCTGAATGACAAGATCAAACCCTTTCAAACTGATACTTAAGTTTTGGACCTCTTGAAAGGATGAGTTGAAACAACCATTGTGGCTGGCCCTTTTCCCGTTGCTATTAAAAGCAATTATAGTGTACGAGTTAAAATTATATAGTGACATTGCAAAATATCTAAACGCTTTTACAACTTTTAGTTATTAAAAGCACACTCGGTTTATAGATCCATACGTAGCCACTAAATATGGAAAATATAATATGCGGGAACTGTAATAAGTTATAAACCATCAATATACGTTTCGTTCAAACCCTGATTGTACTATAATGTAAAGGCAAAGATACGAACAGTGATCAATCTCGCAAGTCCTAAATATAATAACAAAAACAAGAGTTTGCATACTATAATGTACTAAATAACAATAAGACGGGACCCCCCCCCCGAAAAAAACTTTCCTTTCCTCGGCTTGGGGCACATGCACTTCGAGCAGGTTTATTGGGGGGGGGGGGGGGGTAATTCTTAATCTAATTAGCCTTGATGCAAATATGACAAATATCTTGGCTCATATGAATTTTAAGAAAAATACTGATTATTGATTTTTATTTTTGAAATATATATTGTACTCGTAAGTTCTTGTAAAAGAGTACAGGTAAAATTGTACATGCAATGCGTAAAAGTTTATTACAGAAAGAAATCCATCACCATTCAGTGCTAGTTAATTTTGTTATAGCAAGACTATTTGAACATCTTTTTTTTTTTAAAAAAACTACATACTTAGGTGTCCCAAGAAATGGGATCCAACCCCCTGGACACCCCCCCCCCCAACCTTTTTTTTTTTTTTATTTCATGCAATGCATATATATTTGTTGAGAGAAGCTGTTTCAGGTAGGTCATGGAGTTCAAACAGGTTTTTCATAATGGAGAGGTTTTAGTGAAATTCTTGCTGATTTATTTTTTAAATATCAGCGATAGTAACATACGGCTATCGCTGTACGAAATTTAAAATTTTTGATAATATACAAACATAGCCTGAATTATTTAACCGTACGGTCTATCGAATTGTTTCTAGCTCTGTAAAAGTGTGGGCGGGGTCAAAATACCTATAGAATTTCAGTTAATGAGGAAACCCCAAGCTTTATACTCAGACTTTTATATTCGTTTGTAGTGAATGTATGCGCCATGTAACATTGAAATCATGAAGTACAAATGTTAATGAACAGAATCATGTAAATTCTAGCACGAAACGAGAAAATTTATTTTATAGACTATACTGGGGGCCGCATTGCATAGCCATTTCTCTTCATCCACTCAACTTTTCAAAAAAACTTTAACGATTAATTTGAATGGTAAGTGACAGACCTTTCATATTTCACATGCGTAATCCTCTTGGCAAGCCCTTCCACTGGCATGTGCAATTCGGGGCCGGGGGCTTAGTGTTTCACAAGCACATATTGTTTCAATCTGGGATACAGTTTGCATAAAATACTTTATTCATTTATAGTAATTTTTGACTAGCGATTACATGTTTGTAAAATTGTAATGACGGTATTACATGTACAGCAATTTGATTTTATTTCCTTTTAATGGTGTCAGATGATACTATCTTATGTATTTAGGTAAAATCTTTTTTACACATCATATACATGAAGCATGCAGGGATATATATTTTATTGTTGTTCAATTTACCTCTTGAAAAACAGAGGCAGATATGATTTTTTTTGTTTTTTTATGTTTTCAGAAGAAAAAAACTATATCTGATGTTTTTTCTCTTAGTTTTGCTTTCATTCATAAAAGTTTTATACAGTAAATGACACTATCGATATGTTCTTTTTTTTCATGAGTTGCATCTGTAAATTTACTATTTGCATTACATTAAAGTTTCTACACAACAAAAGAAATGTGTGTTTTATTTCATCTATCAAGAATAAGATGTACATGTAAGGCCAAACGCGCGTCTATTTCTATAGAACCTTCCGTAAATGTGCTGAGTCGTTCTCACACAGTATCGTTCTTTTTACTAATATCAGGAAGCCTGTTCATCAAAGGTCGTAACGCCCAGCGTAACTTTACGCCAGGCGTAAGTCCGGCCTAACACAAATCTAAGACCAATTTATGTTTCATCAAAGAGCGTAACATTACACCGCTTAAGTTAAGCCCAATTTCACACCTGGTCAGAAAATATGCCCGACTAAATATTGGGCGTAAGCCCTCTGACTAGCCTTAAAATTAGGGCGTAAGTCTACGGACCTTTGATGAAACAGGCTCCAGATCTTCATTTTTGTAACTAAGACTGAGATATTTAAAAATTCAAATACTATTTAAAGTGTAAACGCTCCGCGTTCTTCGGATCTTGTTAGTATACGTGCTCCGTGGTATACGGATCATGCTCCGTGGTTAGCGGACGTAATTTGTCACCGGTCATTTGTATTTTTTCAAAGTGTGGACAAATGAGCAGAGTTCGGTGTAGTCTTTTTATACCAATTATCAAAGACATATTGGCTGTACAAACTGCCGTAAACAGAGTGCGAATACTACAAGCACATAAGTACATTTGGCCTTCAAAGCTAAATATCGTACTTTTTCCAAGCAAAGTTCAAGATCGGAAGGCTACTTTGAATAATGCTTTGTCTATTATACAGAAAAATGTACTCTGTTCAAGCTTTTGTTTATCTGACTTTTGTTCTGTACAATTTTTTTGGTACAAATGATCCTTTAAATATGCAAAATACAAACTTCAAATAGGTACATTCATTAGCCGCCTACCACTTATGCTCCGTGGCATCCGGATCCCTCCGCGGCGTACGGATCGGGATACACGTTGATCTCATATGTGTTTAATAACCAGGCGTCCGTACAGTACGTTATGATTTCCCGATTCATCGGCTGTATGACGGTAACTGTACCATTATCTTTTCAATTTTACCTTTTAGCCATTTTTATGAACCATTCTGATATCAATTCAAGGTTGATTTGGTCATTCTGTAAAAAACAAACCCAGCAAACTTACATAATTTTTTTGGGAGATAATAAACTTTCTGATAAATGTGATAATGTAACGCGTAAAACGGTTTACTAGTATCCATCCAGGTTGCTCAAGTTTTCTCTTCTTAGACTGTCCGCCCCCTCCCCTCAGGGAAGCTGGTCATGAGTTCTCTCTGGATGTTTAGGCACCTTTTCAGCATCCGCCGTTCCGACAACCACTGTCCAGACGAAAGCACGAAACGACGTTCGTACAATGTACAGTGCTCCGCAGAGACTCAACTTGATTAAAGCCCCTATCACACTGGACCACGGTCTTACTACGATCTTGATTTTTGCCTAAATCGTACAGGTCGTAGCATGATCGTCGGTGAAGTCTTGGAGATCGTAGTACTGAATGTGGCTGGTCGTGGTCGACCACGACCGCGCTACGTAAATTTTGAACATGTCTCAAAACATTCGTAGTGAAGTCTGGTGAAAAAAGAGCGTACTGGCAGCGTAGTGAGGTCGTTGGAAGAGCGCACGGCGGGTCGGGTACTATCGTATTGAGGTCGTGACACAGTCGTACTAAAATCGTCCCTAATTTATAGACGATCACACTACGCTGCTACTACGCTCTCCATCACGTCATACCCCACGATTACATTACGACTTATACAATCTACTACGATCACACCACGATCACGCTCTCTGTGTTCATAGCACGCTCTTACTACGATCTTACTAAGGCCTAGTCACACGAGCTTACGACATGGTTCGATCTAGCTGGCGACCGATTTTTTAATTTGGAAATCTTGGAAAGAGCGCAGAACTGATCACCAAATTCATTACTTGTCACAGAGCAAAGTCAGTCGCAGCAAGGTTGATGATAATATTCAAACCTTCGAACATGCGATTCGAAGTTGCAGACAGATCTTGCATTGTCGTACGACCATTCGCAAATATATACGTACCGCAATCGTACTCGTACGATCATTATGTACCACCACAGGCACTTCAGGCACTTGACGTTTTAAATATATTTGATTTAAAAAAATCTTCCGTAAACATTATAATATTAAATATTATAATGTTTACGGGAAATTTAAAAAAAAAATCAAATATATGTATTTAAACGTCAAATGTCTTTGTCTACACCTATGTGTACGATGATCTTTCACCAAATCGCAGAACGTGATTGCAGATGGAATTGTAGCAAACATTGCGACTGATCGTACTTCGGCAATTTGCCATCATTCACACGATTCAGAAAACATGCGATGCAGTATGGCTGATTCTTCAGACTTTCAAATTAAACTTTGTTCAGAATGACGTCGGGTAATTGTTGAGATTAGTAGACAAACAAATCATAGATCATCGTCTCAAATACCTAAACATTTTATGAGGAAACACATGGTGCCGAACCTCAAGAAAAGAGGGATTGTACAAGTATCATCAAGGCAGGTTGCCTTGCAATAAGCTAATTGATTGATTGGTTATCTATTTTTAGGTCCACTCGAGGAATATTTCACTTATATGGGACGTCACTGACCATTACGGGTTGGTCTATTCTGACCCGGACCCCCACGGCTAGTTGAAGGAGGATGGTCTGATCCATGAGTCTTCATGTAAGCAAAACTAAAAATGACACACGTAAGGTCTAAAAAGTGGCACATATGACAAGCGATCGCGAGAGATCATAGACAGTCGCGGTAAGCGCAGTGTAAGGCTGTACCATCGTACCATGCGTAGTAGCACCTGTAGGGAGAACGTAGAAACAATCGCATAGATCTGTAGTGGTATCGTAAGGATGTCGTGGTGGTCGTGGTATAATGTAGCATGGTCGTTGGAAAGTCGTAGAAGTAAGCGCACTGTACTCGTGAAGGTCCGTAGTGGAATCGTGCTAGAATTGACTATTGATAGATGATTGACAGTTCTAAGGTCGTATAGTACAGTCGTGATTGCCGTCACACCGACCACGTTTATAATGTAATCACCACGATCATTTAGATCTTGAAGGTCGTGGAGAGCGTAGTGAAATCGTGGCCAGTGTGATGGGAGCTTAATGAAGGAGGTCTCCCGCCAAACACTAGAGTGACTACGCTGCCACCAACTTGTAACGTGTAGCGGTCACCAACCCAGATGCTGACCACGCCCATCGTTGCTTAACTTGCTTGTTTCGTAAATCAGGTGTGGTCAAAGAATTAGATAGGGTACATGCATGAGGAATTTATTTCCAGTTGACAAACCCCACATCTACACTCCTGCTGCTCTTTCAAAAGATGATCATGTGTCAGTTTTAAACACAATATCCTAGTCAAAGGGATATACGAAAATGAATGACCGTGTCTATACTGTGTTCCAAAACCTCACAAAAAGCCTTTCATACAAAGAAACACTGCCGAATCTAGTAAATGTTCCATCAAGCCCAAATCTTTACTCCTCACGAAAATATTAACAACTGCGAAGGAGGAACTTCAAACGTATTGTGGAACAACAAATGCCAGAAGTGGTGTAAATTAAATGTGGATTATGAGAACTTCTAGTAGAAATAAAAACCCCAAACCTTTCTCATATCAATAACATCAAAACGCGTGACTTTACAACACTTTACATGACCATTCCTCGTGATAAATTAAAAACAAGACTTGTTAACATCACGGACAGTTGTTTCGTCAACAAAAAGGAAATATTGATATTAGTGACCATTACTTTGTTAAAACCCATCCTGCTTCTTCGCACAGGTACGCTGAAGTTGACATCAAAGCAATGCTGGAGTTCCTCATTGACAATATTTTTTGTAATTTTTGGCGATGAGGTCTTCTAACAGTCTGTTAAAATTCCAACGGTCACGAATTGTGCTCCTCTGTTAGCTGACCCGTTTTTGTATTCGTATGAGGCAGAATTGATTCAGAGCTTCTAAACGAGCAAAAGAAATCTCGAGATCTAGCAGTGGCCTTTAATTCGACATTTCAATATATATTGACGACCTTTTATCTATTATTAATCATTTTCGTTCTCGATTATGTCGATTCGGAACATTCCAGAGAACTAGAAATAAATTACACCACAGAGTCTTTCATGTCTGCTGTGTACTTGGATATTTGATTGAACATAGACATTATTCGCAAACTAACAACCCAACTTAATGACAAACGGAACAATTTCAGTTTCTTCATCGTCAATTTCATATTTAAGGCAGCATTCCATCATCACCTTCATATAGTGAACATGTTCAAGGGCAGCATTTCGCAAATCTGCCATTGGGTCAAATGCTGTTTGACATGTTTCATAGCAATTGTTTAGCCGTTTTTCATGTATACACTGATTTTAATTTGACTGTGGATTACTCCCTTTACCTATCAAAACAATGGGTTCATGGCGGATGTGATCGGTCGACAGGGGATGCTTACTCCTCCCAGGCACATGCTGATCCCACCTCTGGTGTGTCCAGGGGTCCATGTTTGCCCAACTCTTGTATTATATTTTATTTGGGACTTACGAGATTGATCACTGTTCATATATCTTTGCCTACGTAGCGCTACCGAGCACCACGTGCGTAACCGTTTTTGATCTTGAACGCAGCCCTGCACGTACATGTACTATTACACGCACTCCCGCCCAAGTGTACCCTGTTGACCACACACCTGCCTCACGCACAAGAGCGTTAATCCCCAAAGCGTCCTTGATATTGACCTTAACATGGGGGGGGGGTTATATTATTCGGCCCAGAGGGCATACAAAGATTACAAATCATAAAAGAGAGATTATCCAAATGACACATGTAGAGTAAATTAACTTAAGGTTATGATAAATCAACATTTTTCAATATCTAGTTACTAGTTAGCAGCTATGATGTGCGGGGTGTCACAATATAAAAGCGGGGGTTAGAGTCTCGATGGCAGTGGCGTAGCCCAGAACCTAACTTAAAGTGGATGTTATAGAGCAAGTAGTTTCTGACGGACTGCTCAAGAGCCGCCCAAGAGGGTCGAGGGACGCCCCCCCCTTGCGCTCTGACGAAAACGATTTTAGTGATTTACGAGGATTTTCCAGAGTACAAAATGTTTTGGGGGGGAGG
>CAJDSM010056726.1:59-29084 GCA_903981925.1 Ostrea lurida | reverse complement strand
TATATCTCATTTGCATGGATGTCGGCATGGGTAGAAACGGCGTATCCAAAGTAAACGTGCGATCACAGCACCCATCGACCAACACCTACATAAATTGAAAGGAAAAAATATCACGTTATCTCAATGAATCTTTTACACAATACAGGGGTTATTTTGACTATTGACAATATAGTTATTATGAAGTGATACATTTTTCAGAGATGCATGTCTAACAGAATTTCGAGGATTTGATGACAAAAGAGACGAACAATACACGAAAGGTATATTTTCCTTGTATTACTAGTATTTAATCATGTAAGTCGACATCGTCACGGGAAAAGAAAATGTATATAAATTGAACAGATAATTAAATATAACATTTTCACTAGCATTTATGTATTATCAAACTAGATCTGAATGATAGGTTGCTTGTTTCACTTTTGGATAATTATCACTTTTAATCAATTGGAAGAGCACTTAGGGAAATTTTTGATCACCGTGAAATCATGTACATGTATCGAAAAGCGAGTTTTCTACTAAGTCAAGTAAATAATCAAATTTATTCTTTAGAGAAACAATCAATGAATACAGCAATCAAAATCAATGGGTTTTATGCCCACGAATCTTTATTCCGAAGCATACAGTTTTTGGCCTGCCCATCCGTATGTTGTCTGTCTGTTTGTGCGCAGGAAAAATTATATTTGGCTATAACGTTTGAATGGTAAGTGATAGGACTTTTATATTCCTTATATCTCTTTCCACTGGTACCAAACTTTCTGACCTGACTTTGAAATTTACCTACTTTCAAAAACTTTAACAATGGCCAAACTTCTTAGCTCACCTGAGCGAAGGCTCAAGTGAGCTTTACTGATCAAAATTTGTCCGTTTTTGTCGCGGCGTCGTCGTTGTAAACTTTTCACATTTTCATCTTCTCCAGAACCACTGGACCAAATTCACCAAGCTTGGTACAAACACCCTTGCAATTGGGTAAAGGGAATTCAAGATAATTCAGATGAAGGACTTGACCCTTCAAAGGGGAGATAACCACGAAAATGCAAAAATAGGTGGTGTCACTTGAAAAACTTCTTCTCAAGAACCACTGGGCAGGAAAGCTGAAATTATATGAAAAGCTTTCGTGATATTGTGGAGGTTCACATTTGTTAAATCATGACCCCTGGGGTTATGGTGGGGCCACATAGGGGATAAAAGTTTTACATGTGAATGTATAGGGAAAAATCTTTAAAAATCTTTTTCTCAAGAACCACTTGGCCAGAAACTGAAAGATGGATATTCAAGTTTGTTCAAATCATAACCCCCAGGAGTACGGTGGAACCACAATAAGGATCAAAGTTTTACATGTAAATATACATAGGGAAAATCTTTAAAAATCTTCTCAAAGAACCACAGGTCAGAATGCTGAAATTAAGGAAGGTTCCTAATATAGTGGAGATTCAAGTTTGTTCAAATCATGACCCGGAGGTATGTTGGGCCACAGTAGGGGATAAAGTTTAGATGTGAATATACATGTATAGGGGAAATCTTTAAAAAAATCTTTTTCTCAAGAACGATAGGACTAGAAGGAACAATATTGACTTAGAAGCTTCCTGATATAGTGATACATCAAATTTGTTCAAATCATGACCCCCAGGGAATGGGATGGGGCCACAATAGCCTTAGGGGATCAAATTTTATATGTGAATATATAGGGAGAGACTTCAATTCAAGAACCAATGGACCAGAAGAAAGGATATTTACTTATAAAAGCTTCCTGATGTAAAACAGATCCATTTTTGTTGAGATCATGCACCCCTCCCTCCGGGAGGAAAGGGGGGGGGGGGCACAATAAGGGATCAAAGTTTTACATGCTGACATAAAGGAAAGTTTTCTTCTCCTGAACAACTGGGTTAATATTAACGAAACTTGGTACAAGTCATCTTTGGGTAAAGGGGATTCAAGTTTGTCACTTAAAATATTGTTCTCAAGAATCAATGGGCTAGAAAAGCTGAAATTTACTTAAAAGCTTCATGACATAGGGGGGATTCAAGTTTGGTAAAATCACAACACCTGGGGAAAGGTTTAGGTCACAATAGGGGATCAGTTTTACATGCGAATAAACATGTATATCGGGGGGAAATCTTTTAAAATTTTCTTGTGCCATAAAAGTGAAGACTTACCTGAAAACTTCCTGACATAAATTAGATTCAGTGATGGGACCTCAATAATGGATAAAAATTTTATATGCTAATATGTAGTAGAATTTTCTTCTCCAGAATCATTGGGCCAATTTCTGTCAAACTTGGTGCAAATAATCCTTGGATGAAGGGGATTCAAGTTAGTTCAAATGAAGGACCATTTCCCCCTCTCAATGGGAAGATAATTATGAAACGGAAAAAAATATATGGTAAAGTCATTTAAAATTCTCCTTCTCAAGAACAATTGGTGTAGAAAAGTTTACATTTGCATGTAAGCTTTAAAAACAAAAAAGGAAAATCACAACTACTGAACAATGGTAGGACCAAGCTTACTCAGGTGAGCGATGTGACCCATGAACCTCTTGTTAATGATAGGTGATACGGCTTTCATATTTCACATGTGCATTTATTTTGACAAGCCCTTTCAACTGGCATGTGGAATCCGGGAGCATCAGTGTTACACATACACATCTTGTTTCAAATTGGCTGCAAATGGTATATCGACATGGATTTAATTCAGACCTCTGCGAATGAAAAATACTATAAAACCAGATAACGTAACAATGTCATAACTGGTGAACATTTTGTCTGTTTCAGTTTAGAGGGTAGTGTTAGACGAATGGATAGAAACGAAAATTACACAAAACCTCTCCGTTTAGCGGAATTGAAAAACTTTATTTCATATAAAGTTGAGGAAATCTTGGAATCCAGAATATGGACTGAGGAAAAAATTAGAGCTACGTCAAGAAAAACAGATCAAAGTTTAGAAGAATCTAAACTTTTCCTGGAAATCATTATAAAAGTGTTAGTAAACAAAAGATTTGCCGAGGAACCCCAAGTCTTAAATCTTGTTTCTGTCTTGGCATCTTCGAACTTTCAAACATGTCTTCAGCGTATACTGCTATCCGTATCTACTGAGAACGATCTATCCTCTGTGGAAAATATCATATGCTTTTTACGTCACCTGTGTGGAAAATCTCCTTCATCTGCACATGATTTTTTTGAGCTTGCAACTGAAACAGAAGAGAAAATAAACAGACTGATCGATGCAAGGGCTGATGATGAAAATGACAGTCTCTTGGATTTACAGGAAGAAATCGAATCCATTAAAGAAATTATCAAAGATAATGCTACAAAACCTAAAGAAAACAGGGAAGAACAAAAAAAAGTTGCTAGAAAGCCCCCAAATGATTTTAGAGAAATCTCCATTCTGCCGACCTTAGAAGATATTTACAAACAACCGTTCTTGAGACCAAATCTTCGTGATTCATCGTTTGAAAATTTAGATGATTATCTTGATGTACAGTTTCGATTGCTTCGGGAAGACTGTATTGCACAGTTACGAAGTGGGATCTTAGAATATCTTGGCGCTAAGTTTCTAGAAAAAACAGAGGTTCGGAGATTACAAGATGCCAGACTTTATAAACGTGTCACTATCGAAGCCGAAAAAGAGATGACTCTAGATGGTCCCATGCATACAATCAAACTTGATATGAATCAGGTAACGAGAATTAGATGGGAACGCAGCAACAGACTAATTTTTGGTTCGTTGCTTTGCATTTCACCTAATGACTTTCAGACATTGTACTTTGGTGTCATTGCTGAATCTGATAATGAGGTCATAAAGAAAAATGGAACAATAAAAGTTCTTATAAAAAGACAGAAAGGTACCCCAGAACTGAGGAAGGGAATGTTCGTTACTGTGGTAGAAAGTGTTGCATACTTTGAGGCGTATCGGCATGTTCTACGATGTTTACAAAACATAAAAGGTGAAATGCCATTCGAAAGATACATCGTATACTGTGAAAGAGACATTCAGAAACCGAAATATTTAAGAGGAAAAGATTTTGTCAAATACGATTTGCAACCGATTGTTTCGCAGTCAGCGATATTTCAAAATCAGGGAAGGAATGTGAAGTGTACTATTTCTCAAAGACGTCGTTTAGCCTTTCAAAATCAAGAAAAAAGGCTTGAAATTCCCATTTTACAAAAAACCAGATGGCCAAAGGCAAACGATCTGCATCTTGACAAATCTCAGTATGAAGCCTTTAAGTCTGCTTTGACAAAAGAGTTTGTGCTAATACAAGGTCCTCCAGGTACAGGTAAAACGCATCTTGGACTGAGAATAGCTAAAGCATTGCTCCATAATGCCGAACACTGGAGAGGAGTTAACGAAAGCCATAGAAGTGTTGAAGTAGCCAATGACAACAAGCGAAAAGACACATTACACAACAAACAAGAAGGTACATTACATCCAATGTTAATTGTGTGCTTTACAAACCATGCCCTTGATCAGTTTCTAGAGGGATTGATTGATTTCATGGATCCAGAAAATCGGGCAGAGTGGAAACAAATGATCGTTCGGGTAGGGAGTCGAAGTAATAGTGAAAAAATAGAAGAATTTACACTGAAAAACAAAAGAAAATTATTCAGAAAATCTTACACCGATTATGGAAAATTTGAAAAAGAACTCCAGAGAATACACAAACAGATCTGTGCTTTGAAATGGATGATATCTTGTGCTCAAGAAAATGTCTTAGACGAAAAAGTTTTAAGCGTTTACGTTGACGAAGTTCGCATGCTTACTGAAGCAGCGAACCAGAGAAACCAGGGAACCCAAAAACCGAAGAGGACATTCAACATACTAGAATGGTTGAATGTGAACGAGAAGTACTTTACAGAGGCAGCGTTTGAAAAGTATGAAAACATTGACAAAGGACAAAACAATGTTGATACTGAGGATTCAGTACAAGTTGAGGAACTCATTGATATTGAAACAGAAGGGGATTTTGCAAAAAATGAGAGGATGATTGAAGAAGATGATTTCGAAATGGATTATAATTTCAAAGAAATCGGAATCAGTGTTGAGTCAGTTTTGCTTCAGTTGAAATCAAACCCAAATTTTTCAGACGACTTCGTAAAATTTCTTGAAAATGAGGCAGCAATTGCCATTCACTATCTTCACAAAAGTAAGGCAATGACAGAGGAAGAAATGAGGATGAAAATAAATGATTTATGGAGTTTAGCAATTAAAGATAGATGGAGGATGTATAAATATTTTGAAAAGAAATTTTGTGAAGCTCAGGAAAGACAAATAAGCGAACTGACGGCCGAATATGACGCAAAATACAAACATTATTTGCTTGAAAAAAATTACGTTGACAAGGAAATATTATGCAGTTCCTTGGTAATTGCAATGACGACTACTGGTGCCGCTAGATATCAAACTGTTCTCGATGATATTGGAGCAAAGATTATTATTGTAGAGGAAGCTGCGGAAGTTTTGGAGGCTCACATTATATCTACACTGAGCAGTCACTGTGAACATTTGATCCTGATTGGAGATCACAAGCAATTAGAACCAAAGCCTTCCGTTTATGAACTTGCTGAAAAGTACAACTTAGCTTTATCCATGTTTGAGAGAATGATTGAGAACAAGCTTGAGTTCAATTGCCTTTTGCGCCAACACAGAATGCGACCAGAAATTTCAGACCTTGTACGGGATTTTTATCCTGGGCTACATGATAATGAAACTGTATTTAACCGTGAGCACATGTTAGGTATCGAGAAAGACGTGTACTTTATCTCGCATACACATGATGAATATCAAAAAGGAGAAACACAAAGTTACTCAAATGAATTTGAAGCACGATATATCAAAAGACTGACAAGATATCTATTACATCAGGGATACAAAAGACAAGAAATTACTGTGTTAACTCCTTACTCTGGCCAGATGTTTTGCATACGTGATTTGATGCCAAAAAGTGAGTTTGCAGGAATACGAATCTCAATTTTAGACAATTACCAAGGTGAAGAAAACAACATCATCTTACTTTCTCTGGTTCGAAGCAACAAAGAGGGTAAAATTGGATTCCTAAAGAAAGAAAACAGAATTTGTGTTGCCTTATCGAGAGCAAAATATGGGTTGTATGTGATTGGAAACTTCAAAATGATTGAAAAATTCACACGCAGAACGCACTTGCTTCGGTCCGCTATTGACAAAATGAAGAGGTCGGATTCTCTGGGAGTTGGGTTGCCTCTTTATTGCCAAAACCACCCTGGCACTCAGAAAATCAACGCAAAGTCTCCTGATGATTTCGATCAAGCTCCTGAAGGAGGATGCTCTTTGCCTTGCAATTTCGATTTGGAATGTGGTCACAAGTGTTCTCACCTTTGTCATCCTTATGACAAAGAACACTTAGACATTAAATGTATTCGCTGCTGTGAAAAGGTTTGCGAAAGAGGTCATACTTGCCCAAAAAATTGTCATTTTCCAAAACCTTGCAGATGTAGAGTAAAAGTAGAAAAACTCTTGGAATGTAGCCATACAGCAGAGTTACCATGCTTTCAGGAACCCGATACATATAATTGCCTTAAAAAAGTCACTAAAATATTGGACTGCGGCCATGACACGAACACACATTGCTGGATACCGCCAGAGAGTATTGATTGCAAAGTAATCGTTATACGAAAATTACCTTGTGGACATTCAGTTGATCTCAATTGTCATATCAATTATGAGGAGTATGATTGTCAAGAAATTGTGAAAAGAACTATTCCGAAGTGCGAACACAATGTAGAAATGAAATGTTTCGAAAACGTAAATATATTCAAATGTCCAACAGAAGTCACTGAAAAAAGAAATGATTGTGATCACAACTTCACACGCCCTTGTCATGTTTCAAGCATGCTTTTCCAAGTACGAAATAAATGCTCAGAAATTGTTTCTAAGACCTTCCCATCATGTGGACATTCTATCGACGTGAAATGCAGCATTTCCCTGCGGAATCTAAATTGTGAAACCAGTGTGTGTACCAATTTTGCGTGTCACCACAACAATATACAGGTAAAATGTTACCTAAAAGACAAAGAAGAATGTAAATCACAGTGTGGTTTGATTTGTTACATGGGACATAAATGTTCAAGGATCTGTCATTTCCCTGACCAATGTATGTGTGAAGAACTTGTGGTAAAAACTCTTCCTCTCTGTGGTCATTTGTTGAAATTAAAATGCTCTGAAAATGTTGAAAAGGTGAAATGCCAAACTAAAGTTTTGAAGTCACTGAAGTGTGGTCATAGTAAAAAGATGGATTGCTATATCGACGCATCTCAGGTGAAATGTAAGGAGAAGGTGGTGAAAATATTGAATTGTGGGCATGAAAAGGAATTACCATGTCACAAAGATATCAGCGACAGTGATATTAAATGTGGAGAGAATGTGAGAAAGACTTTACGATGTGGTCATAAACTGAATATGCTTTGTTGCGAAGATCCATTGGGTATCAAGTGCACGGAGACGGTCAGAAAGATGTTGCCATGTTGCCACGAACAAGAGACGGAGTGTTGGAGAGAAATTGCCGACATTCAATGCAAAAGAATGATTGAAAAAACGTTACCCTGTGGACACACAGCTTCTGCACATTGTTACCGAAAACCAGAGTCAATTAAATGCACGGAAAATGTAATAAAACCAATGACAACGTGTAATCACTCGATGTCAATGAAATGCCATGCATCTCCACGAAAAATAAAGTGTACACAGCTAGTTGAAATAACGCAGCCAGAATGTAATCATGTCAATAGTATCGCTTGCCATTCACATCAGGCATTGCAGGCGGATTCAAACTCGAAACTTCCCCAGTGTACATCTAACGTAATCACAACGGAAGTTTGCGGACATGATGTAATGAATCCATGTACAGAGCGCAAAAAGAACGTCTGTCGAGAACGATGCACATTTACACTGGCTTGTGGACACAATTGCTCTGGAGATTGTCACAAATGTAATGGAGGTCTAACTCATCAAACATGTGCAAAGAAATGTAAATCATATCTTGTGTGCGGGCACAGTTGCATGAACAAAAACTGTTTTAACTGCAAGCCCTGCGAAAAGCAATGCATGGCCATGTGTTCACATAAAACTTGTAAACATGTATGTAGTCAACCATGCGTTCAATGCAGAGCACCGTGTGAATGGTCATGTCCACATTTCACTTGTGATCTGCTCTGCTACGAACCATGCGAAAGACCAAGGTGCAATGAAAAATGTCCTAATGTATTGGTATGTGGACATAAATGCGCTGGTATTTGTGGAGAACCTTGTCTCCAAAACTGCATGGAGTGTAACACGAAAGCAGGGAAAAAGATTTCAAACAAATCAAGACTGGTCCAGCTTCTATCCTGTGGACACATATTCACTGCTAATGAATTGGACGCTGTTTTAGACTCACAGGAACATGATATTCTTAGAAGTCTTCGTTGTCCGACATGTCAAAAAGCTGTTGTTTATCACCCGCGATACAATACGATACTTAAAAAGCAAGCAAAGCTTGTTAACATGATGAAGACACAGGTAGAACTAGCCATCAAATTCGGACGTATATCCACTTTCCCGTCTATATTTGGTGATAGCAAAGAATGTGAAACCTACGCAGCAGAATATGGAACGTTTTTATCTGCAATTGAACGAAAGCTAGAAAAAACAGATGCAAGTAACCTAAAGCGTTCTTTTCATTGTTTAAATGTTTTAAAAGAGTCGTTGGCATGTGATTATCCGACTTATCAATCTGTAGTCGACATTTACAGGATTATGCTGATCATTAGTTATCACTGGGCGCTGTTGGTGATAAAACTCGCCAGAAATGATATCGTTGAAAGTCTAACGAATGCAGAGACAGTGGACGAAATGAAAAGCAAACAAAATGACGCCATTTGCGAGAAAGACGTTCAGTCTACAGTGAAGATATATGACAATGAAATCGGACAAATTGAACAACTTTTGAATTTTCCAGGACAATTTTCATCTTCGACTAAAAACGACATAGATAGATGCATTGATTCCATCAAACCCTTGTTAACAGCGCAAGTGGTAAGACGAATTAGAAAAGCTGAAGATTTTCCAAAGCCAATTGGAATTATGGACTGTCACGTTGATAGTTGGACGATGTGTGAAAATGGTAAGCTGAGTTTCAAATTTTTTAAAATGAAAAATCATGGTACTACTTATAAAATGGCGAAGTGAACAATTGTGTAATCGTAATCATAGTCCCCCAAAAAAACATAATATACAAAATCGAGTGTAGGCAGCACGGACCTCCGACAAAGCGAAGGCGGGATTAGGTGCCATGGAGGAGTAGCATCCTCTGCTGACCGTCGTCACCCGCCGTGAGCCCGTAGTCGAAACAAGTAAACGGAGTTACCCGTCGTTAAATCTATATCGAAAATAGACAGTCTAACAAAGGGATGAAACAAATCAGTCCAACATACCGGTATGACTTAGTGATAATTTGTAATCGCAAACAAGGTCATATATTATAGCGACCGTGAGTAGATTTGCGAAATGAATGACTTTTAAACGAGATTCGTTTAACCCTGGCAACATCAACTTTTTGGTTAGTAGTTGGCCTTCTCGCTTTAAAAAGTCCCCATACGCATGGCATGCCCATGCTAAATTGTTATACGAATATGCAAGTCCCTTTCTATTACGTATACGTGGAAATTATATTTTAGGGAAGTATTCAAGACAATGGGCTCACGGTGGGTGTGGTGACCGGTCAACAGGGGATGTTTACTCCTCCTAGGCACATGATCCCACCTCTGATGTGTTCAGGAGTCCGTGTTTGCCCAACTCCTGTTTATGTATTCTGTTTAGGACTTACGAGATTAATCCCTGTTCGTTAATTTGGGCTTTACATTCAACATTTTTTCATATTATACCAGTATTATTAGTCAACAAATGTTTATATGATGACATAATTTTCCTATTTAATAAATAAATACATTCCTTTTGTACAGGACATCCATTTTCTGCGTATGAAGATCACCAGACGTGTTTTACTTGCCAGAAATCCAATTCCATGTTGAAATATCCATTTGCCCCGCAATCAACATCCTCTGATGAATATGAAAAACAAGGAGCTCGTCCAAAACAACATAATTCAAATCGAAGCTCAGCATTAGCAAACACAGATAAGGGCTATGCCAAACAAGAAAAAATGAAGAATGAGAAGTCTGAATCTTCAGAGCGGTTTGGTCGGTTTGAAAATAACTCTTCCATAAAGGCAAAAGCTGAAACAGAGCAAGAATACGGAAAAAGAAGAAACAGAATTGATAGGTTTGCAAAGCAACATATTCACAGCACTATGCAGACAGACGACACAAACTTATACTTAGAGTCCATGATAAGGGAAATAACCCAGAGTGTCCCCAATCCTTACGCCGACTCCCAGAGAAGAACTGGACGACACAACAGGAAAAGGGGAAAGCACAAAGATCAGTATGCTAATACACGAAGTCAAAATTTAAACTGGCGCGAAGCAGCTGATGAATTCCAACGCGAAAGCTTTTCAGAACAAACCACTCGTGGTGGACAAGGAAGAGGCAGGGGTAGGGGAAACCGTGGAAGAGGAAGGCAACGGAGATCAGATAAACGAAAGTGAATGACAATAGAATCTGAGGGTTAATGGAAGATAACACAGTCTACTTAGGATTACCCATTAAAGCAACAATACTGTTGCTTATTTCCAATGGGGTCCTTGTGAATTTAAAATACATATATATATACATACACATGTATATCAAAGTCAATTAATAAATAAATTACAAATGGATGGCATGGACAGCAATGTAAACATACTGATGTAAGTGAATGATGGGTGATTTCTCTTGTGAATGCCCACAAACAAGTTTATTACATTTATAAATTAGTAAATCGGGATTTAGGCCATGGCATTCATGTGAGAAAGCGTAGAATGGTCTGATCAATACATGGTTAAAAAACATGGACGATGCAATTTTGATAAGGTCAAACATGAAGGTCTTTTGAACAAACTTGTCGAAATACTTTTATGGTGTCAGTTTTATCTTTCAAATCGTGAGCAAGGCGTCAGTTGGAGAGATAATATGTAATCAATTTTTTTTACCTTAACGATTATATAAAATGTCATCCGCATTCTTCAGTTGCAATGCATGTGTACAACACTTCACAGGGTGTTTATCTACTAAATTAAAACTGCCAGACGACTTCATGTTTGGTACAGAATGAATGCCTAAAATATACTCAGAATAAATCTTATTGTATGCTTATTGTGGCAATGACTTGGTCTGAAGATTACAAAAATGTATGTTAATTTTGATGTACGTGTACAAATTGAATTTGTGAAGCAAGCTATTCACATGAATAATACTTTTTCATTGGATGCACATGTGGTGTTTATTTTTAAAGAAAATTGATTGGGAGAGAGAGAGAGAGAGAGAGAGAGAGAGAGAGAGAGAGAGAGAGAGAGAGATTTTACACCACCTAATGCACTTCTTAAGGTTTTAAAGTCTTTTAAAACAGTATTGTTTTCACTATCTACTTATTGCTGTACTGTGTGGTGTAATGCCAAAAAAAAAAAAATCAACTGTATAAACATTTTTTCAAACTAAAAAACAGGACAGCATGAATACTTTTTGATTGATTGATTGATTATTTACTGTTTTACGTTCCACTCGAGAATGGAGACGTCACCATTGTCGGTGAAGGGCTGCAAAATTTAGGCCTATGCTCGGCACTCTGGGCCTTTGAGCAGGGAGGGATCTTTTTCGTGCCACACCTGTTGTGACACGGGACTTCGGTTTTTCCTGTCTCATCCGAATGACCGCCCCATTTAGTCGCCTCTTACGACACGCCAGGGGATGCTGGGGACCTATTCTAACCCGGAACCCCACGGGTTGAATACTTTTTGATATTCGATTCGAAATAATACCTCTACTAGCTTTTATTTTCTTGTTTGTACGGATGCCAATCATTTAGAATCGTTTTATGTTTAGAAAGGTTGTCTTCTGTACATAGTTTTAAACCATGCATTAAATGCTCCTAAATTTGTTTCAATATGTATGAGATGTAAGTTGTCACCAAACCAGGTCGAATGATTATATATATACCAAGAGCCAAAGCCGAAAATTATAAACGTTCATACGGCTGCTCATCTGCATTGAATAAGCACAACGTGTTCGAAATTGTTTCTTATGGAGTTGCTTGATTGTGATTTCCTCGTTTTTATTCAGGTCATTGACAGTGTGCCAAATAATGTAATTTGTGTGTGTGTGCGCGCGCGCGCGTGCATGCTATGCTATATCAGATACTAATTTTACTACATGTACTTAAAGTGTGTGTCTAATGCTATGTTTTTCCTTTTCAGTCATATAATCTTTTTCTAAATGCTAATTTTATGTTTTAATGTAGGACCACAATGAAATGTAGCTATATGGTAATTTATGTCATAAATGCTAAATATTATTATCTGCCGCAGGAGCGGCCGATCTATTTGTGGTTGTGTTATATTTTAGTGCGCGTGGCTAAAGGGGAAATCTTTGTTTTAGTGATTATTTACTGTATCAATAATATGTTTAAAAGTTTGAAATAAAATGTTTTAGAAAGATATATAAATAAAGATGATTATAAATGTAATCAATGCGATTCATTCTTATTCAAAATTCAGCAAATACTTATAGGTTATAGACTTTGTATGGGAAAATATGACGACCGAGTTTTTTTGGCGCGTAGACGGACCGAGCTTGCGAGGTCCATTCGCGACAAAAAACGAGGTCGTCATATTTTTCCATACAAAAGTCTATAACCTTTTTATTATATACTTTCAATTTCATTTAGAAACTAACGATGATTTTATTTTTAACTCTTTTTTCAATGGTTATGACGTCAGCTTGCGGGCCGAAAAGTTTCCGGGCCTATATCGTGTGGTATTGGCCCGAAAACTTCTAAAGGAAAAAGAGATGAAATTGAAAGTATATAATAAATGTAATTATGAATTCACGACCTTATACGAAGTCTTTACAACAAGTATTCCCGAAATAGCAGTCTGTACAATATAGAAACAATTTATTATGGGTTTCCATGCAAATATTAATTCGATAAATGAATAGATAAAAACTATTATGGTTGAAATATGCTGCGGCTTGAAATATTTTAATATTTTTATACATATTTTGATTGATGCATTGAGTAAAATCTCAACCTACAAATCGGATTTAGCCAGTCCAGCAAATGATATCGCCACTATCATGTGACACAAATCAGGGATGTGCCTATTAAAGCTGACATGATTCTAAAATTTATTACGCAGAATTTCTTCAAGTCCGCCATAATTTCTTTGCCCAATCTGCCGCCATATTAGTTTGGATTAATTTCTATGTTATGCTGTATCTGCCAGGTATAACAGGGATGAACTGTGGCTACGCTTTCATTCACACACCAGTGCTTCTGATTTAACCCTGTGGCAGATTAGTCCTCGACAGGGTAACAGTAACATAATCCATATAGCATATTCTATCGGGAATAACATTTTTAAATACCAGGGGGCGTAGCAGCAGAGGGGGCGGGGGGGGGCAATCCCCCCCCACCCCACTGTTCAAAAAGTGTGGGGGCAAAAGTATGTTTCTTTTTGTCCCCCTCCCTGGGTCCCACTTTCTATCCTCTCTCTAAAAATAAATTTTTTTGTACGCTATCCTGCTTCCCATGCAAAAGGCAACGAACAAGTTTAGGAACAGGGAAAATTGTATACGTTATCCCCCTCACACCACCTTTCAAGTGTATCATATAGTCGTTCAACTGACAGTATTTCGTTTTTTTTTTTTTGGATTTTTTTTTTGTATGCGTTTACCTATAAATTTACAAGTGTGTCCCCCCCTCCCTACCACCATCACCCCCCCACTTTTCAGTAATCTTATAGAAGTTGTGCCCCCCTCCCCCCCCACTTTCAGTGTACACAAGGAACCCTTTTTTTTTTTTTTTGCCTTGTCACAAAAAATTTTGAAGTTTTAAGCCCCCCCCCCCACTTTCCGTGAATTTTTTTTTTTTTAGTGTGCCCCCCCCCCCCACTTTCAAATTCAGTTCCTACTGTCCTCTGGAATATACTAAGTCAGTGCTCAAAATTACAATAAAATACCATACAATCTGTATGAAATCCTACAATTTTTGAAAAATGATTTTAAAATAAAGCTATATACATCTTAACGCCATTAGTTGCAGTAAGCATTTCCAATATATGCAAGTATAACTTGCAGAATATTTTATCAGCTATAGATTGATGAATAGAATAAACAAATGGCAAAGAATTAATACCCAATAATCATTATTTTACTTCACTTCCAAGCAATGAAAATAGATGAAATATGCACATGAAGATGCATGCTCGCCTTTTGAAAACGCATCGAGAGGCGCGACCGACCACCATCATACCTTGGGAATTGCGCAAATATCTGTAAATGGACCCGGTAGTGAACGTGCACGACATTTTATTTTTTTTTTGTCAGTACATGTAGTGGCAAAATTTCCCTTTTATTATCAATCCAATCCATGAAAGGAAAACGATAAAACTCCACTTTATTCCTGCAGGAAACACGTGTCTTTTTCATTGTATAAAACCTCAGGCTAGTCCGATTCAAAAAAATTCTTCAATCAGGGGACGTATCAAAAGTAGAATATTTTTAAAAAAATATATCTAAAAATAAACATTGCTTATCCAACGAATGTAATATTGGTTAGACCAGATTTTTTTGTCAGATTTGTAAATAAGGCAGAAATCATTAGGGTACATAAATTTTAGCGCACATGCATAAAATAATTTTGTTATACTAGTAATCTACCGATGAGAGAGAGAGAAGAGAGAGAGAGAGAAGAGAGAGAGAGAGAAGAGAGAGGGAGAGAGAGAGAGAGAAGATGAGAGGAGAGAGAGAAGAGATGAAGAGAGAGAGAGAGAGAAGAGAGAGAGAGAAGAAGAGAGAGAATTTTCAATACGATGGTCATATATTCGCTGATGAGTTATTTATTTCTCCTGTGAAGCTTTTTACAATCGTGATTTTTTTTTTTTTTTTTTTTTTTTCTAAATTTGGAGGTGATAAGTCCTATGAACTTTAGGTCCTCATGAAACTGCGATGTATTAGCAAAATTCAAATAATTTATTTTTCCAGAATACCAATAGTTAGGTCCATTTCTTACCACATCTAACGAATATATTTCAGAATTTAAACGCGGCCAAATATTTGACTGTACACTGTACATTTAACATATTGGACCAAATGAAAATAGTTCCGACGAAATTTTCACACTTGGTATTCTATAGGTTCCAGATGTATACTACTTAATTGAAAAAAATAGTTTGTTGTGGCTAAAATGAAATACATAAATTAACAATTCAATTTTCATAAAAAGAAAAGGCCTCAGTGCAACAACCAAAATGCATAAGCGCCTACATCATATTTGCGTTATTACCTATGTACAGTTTTTACGTTCGTTGATCTTGAATCAAAAATATAATTTATGCTTAAAAAAGTAATTCATTTTTAATCTTCCTTCTTTTTTGTTTTGTTTTTTATAGTGAATACTATCCAACATATTGCATTAAATACACACGCCACTTAACTCCTCTAATATAGAGTACATGTAGATAATTTCCAATACTTTACTAGACAGTTTGCGTTGATCTTGACATTTTGAATATAGTAATTATCATTCTGCGTGGAACTCCGACGAAAAATATACAAATGCAATGGTCGATAAATTGTCAGTTCTTTCCCCTGAATTAAACATAGGTGGCGCAAGACTCGTTACGTCCCTCTTGAACTTCCGGTGTGTATAAGATATATGTAGTGAAGGGTGGTAATTTTCCCATTTGTCCGCAAATGCCGTCTTATGTGTGCCGTAGATGCTCTCCCGCGGGGGGGTTAAGCTTCCAGAAATATGAAATTCAATGAAAAAAAATAACAAGTGGATCTTATTTGCCATTAACCGGAACAAGCGAAACGAGCAACTTGAAAATTCTTGGACATCTTTGCATCCCGGGACTACACACCCCACGCATTGTATTGTTGAGGAAACTATTTACGGTGGTTGGAAATTTTATCACTTAGTTTGGTAACTTCTTTCTTGCATAACATGTGTTATGTTTAGATTTTAGTTATCTGTTCAATGCAGTCTACAAATGTTCTGTACAATCCATCAAATTTAGAAATTGAATTTCTGAATTTTCTCAGCTCCGCGTGATTTTAAGATTCTTACTGTACAGTCGTACATCAAATCAAGAGTATTAATTTTCATGGGAAGTGGTTTGAAACGAATTAGCACAGTAACTTTCTCAATCTAATGATATATTTCAAGATATTATTTTAAGATATATTTAATTAGTTTTAAAACACTAGCTGTTCCTGACAGCAGCACCCCCCCCCCGTCCCTTCCTTTCCCGCATCCTGTCAGTGGGACGGCCCGTGATTCTAATTCAAAAGGCAAAGGCTCGTTGTAATGACATTGTATCTGTAGAGTTACGATCTGTAACTGTAAGAACAGGGAACATTCCTAAAATTGTTTATGATGAGTGTAATTGTGAGTTAGTTTGAAACATTGTCAAATGTATGTACACATTTTCTCTTTCGTTATATACAATTTAATTGTGTGACCATTTAAACTTCAGGTAAAATGACAGACGATCTTCATTAACATTTTACAATTTAATCAAAATATGCGATGAAATTCGTCAATACTTATGTAATTTCAACAAAGTTTGCATGTATCATATGGATATTTTGTTAAAAGCCAATGTTGATCAACATACCCATAGAAAAGTATTGTACAGTCCAAAAAATCTCACCAAACACCGTAAAGAAGTGATTATACTTCACTATTTGTAGAACTAAGGAGGATTTGGAGATCTCACAGGATCCAGATATTTTTTTTTTTTATTAAAATTTTAAATAAAGGTTTATTATTTCACATCCAATTTTTATCAAAAATCAAATGCAATATTTATAAGCTGTTATAAATTTTTATCCAAATGGAAATTAAAAAAAAAAAAAAAAAAACAACACCTTTAAATTTTGTAATTGTGTGTGTTAAAATTATTGTGTCGTTTCTTATTTAGACATTGCTCTTGAAATTGATAAAAAAATAACCTTCATTTGCATGTTCATTGTTGTTGTTGTTTTCTTTAACAATCCAATCTAGAAACAAGAAAAAGTATACTATTATGTTGAGTATTGAATAATTACATCTTATGAATTATTCAAGGGACATTGGAATTTTATAGCATGAGGAATATTTGCCTTGCTTGAGGCTTCCTTTGTAACGGCTATTGATTGGTGAAAGTGTTTTACTTCGTAAATTCTGAGTGGCAGGTCTTTCTCTGTAATCATGCATTTAATTAGGCACAAATTTCTTAAGATACAATGCAGCAACTGCGCCACTGGATCCATAGTTTTACTGCCACATTCCAGCACTGACATTCTGCTAATGCACCCATTCAACATCTACACTAGCATTACTTTCAAACACACCAATCGCTACTAAACATAGGCGCGGGGGTTCGGGAGGGGAATTTTTTCTGTGATCTAAATTATTAATGTATAGAAGGCAAGGTGGTAGGATAACTTTTTTGAAAAGGGGGTGAGGTGGACTTCTTAAATTATGTGACAAGCGAAATTTAAAAAACTGATTGAAAGGCTAATTAAACAACCACCACTGCTTCCCGGTCCGTTTGTAAGGGGGGGAGGGCATTGATTCCTAAAAATAATTAGACATAAGTCCAAAAAAAAAAGAAGGCCCATTAATGCTTCTCTGGTATTGAATGTGGGGGGAACTCTCAAATTGATGTGACATGATTTGGCAGAAAAAAAGGAAAAAAAGTTACCTGACGAAACTGAGGGGTGGGGGCAAAAAAAACATCCTCCGCCCAACCCCCCGCCCACCCACCCCGGGGGGGGGGCCTCCTACGAACCCAATGAGAATATAGCTAAAATTAAATATAAACCTAAAATACAGTATTTAAAAGCCTTTATTTATACCTGGAGCATTTAGGGTCTGAAGCGCCTCCACTCGGCTTCATTCCTAGACCTCTTCAAAGTAACGGCCCCCCCCTCCTCCCTTATTCCGACATAAGTCTACATGCGCGCCTCAGCTGTAATATTGAGTCATTAATGATATCAGAGGTTAAACATTTACAATTAACCCTTACTACGATATTTAACAGCTTTTTAAAAGAAGTTCAGAAGTCAGTGTGAATATATAGTTTTTTGTGTCGAAATTCTTCCCCATTTCTCCGAGAGGGGAAAGGCCGCGAGGAAGGAGTTGGTGCGTTCGCATCTGAAAAGTCACTTTCAACAACTTATTTACAAGAAATAAGACGTGTTTTCATTTCCAAACTTAACTAAGGCTTAAGCTTGTGTAAGTGAATTTAATCAATAAATTGTTTTTTTTTTTATTGAAAAGGTCAAAGTGTTTGACTGTTCAATCTATTTATTCGATCCCAGGGAATTAGGTTTCGGCTGAAAATCATTCAGGAGCATCTTAATTAGCATCTCTTTTCCGCCGAGAAAATCATGATATTGCATTTACTAATGAACAAAAACGGCACCCGAAAATACAAGTTTCTGGTCAATTGGGAAACAAGATACATATTTGTCAAGAAAACCACTCTGATTGTCCCAACACAAGTACTCTGAGAGTAAGATATTATAGAGCATGCTTGGGTTTCTTAATAGATAATATTACGTGTAGTCCTTTGGAGACCATGTCTTCCAAACAATCTGTTTTGTATTCCTATGGGCACTAAATTGTGCCCCTTTGGCAGACTTTATTTTTATATTCATACGAACAAGAATTTGTTCGGAAACTGTTACGTGGATAAAAACAAAAAACTTGCCGTGTCCTTCAACCTGTACTAATATAGCTATATAAGACGATGTCTTAATCAATTAACAAATCATAATTTTTCAACAAATTATGTCCATTTGATATATCCTGCACGAACTTGATAAGGACACCACTAGAATCTTTGACAGAATGTGCTTCATATTTGGATATTCTTACTTAATATTGACCTAATGGTTGACACCATACATTGAATTTCATCATATATTTAGCGTCATTACCAGGGCACCAGTACGTGTGCCTAATAGAGCCGAGGGGAGGGGACAGCCCCGATCTCCACATACTGTTTGTTAACCATTGGAAGTAATAAGCATGCAGGTATCACCGAATTTAAGACGGTAAAACTGCATCAATGCGCGCCATTGATGAAAAAGTTTTTACCGTCTAAAATCTCGGTGATAACCTGCATATCATCCGAAAAAAAAATAGATTGATTTCTTATTCATTTAATTTTATATTACTACAACAAATCAATGTCCCATTAGAACTTTTACTAGTTTGTTCCCCAGTGTACGTGATCACAAGATCACCTCCAATTCTTAAAAGGGTGTATTTAACCAATGAAGAATCTGGGCGCTAGGTGGTCCGTGAAATAAACTTTAAATGATATATCAGGTGATAGAGAAATCGCTTCTGAAAAGAAATATGGTGGATCAAGATGAAAATGTTTAGGTATTTAAGAAATCATGCTTCAGCTTTAATTACAAACACTGAGACAAACTGATGTCTGCATTTTTTTTTTACATTCAAACATCTAATATTATATTGACTCCCAAAATTTACAGTATTCATCATAAAGATGCTTAAACATTTTAAAAAACCCATTTAAGCTTTCTCCACTACTGCAATTTGTCGTATATAAGATTTTCAATGTTAAAAGGGCATTGGATAGAAATATATAGGGGACAAAGAAGTATGTACGGATGCGTTTTTTCCTAGTATTTTTCTTTATTTAAAATTTTTAGCGGCCCATTTGTGAGTGGAATATTTCTCGGGGGTACGATAAAGAACATACTAAGAACATACTATATCAACCTATTCTAACTATGCGTTTGGAAAAACAGACTGCATGAACCAAGTCCAAATACTCATTTTTTTATAGGTCCTTTATTTTCAGTAAGGGGTGTGCGGTGTACACAATGTTGTGTTATAATGTGCTTGACAACAAGTAATCAATACTAATATATGACAATTAAACAATTAACATGATAAATATACAAAGACATGAAAAATACTGAAAAATATGCACCCGTTTTCAAAAACACCAAGTTTCAATAGAAATTATCGTGAAAGCCTAAATTTTAATTAAATAAATTCAGATAGTAGAAAATGTAAAATTTACTTTACACTTAACTGAGTTTTGCACCAAGTTGATGAGCCATAAAATATTAAATAAGTTATAACAACAAAGAATCTGCCATACATGATAGCACGAAGATTAATGATGGCGACTCTAGCAACACGGTACTAGAGCTGAGTCCAAATCCTAATGCATCGCCCGGATCTAGAGGGGAAGTCGGTTGGGGGGGGGGGGGTTCCGGAACGCCCGCCCCCCCCTGGAAGTGCAAAAGCCTAATTATCGCCGATATTATCGGATGAAAAACTAGCTATTTTTCATATTTGTGTCACTTCCACAAGTTATACTTAAGGTTGGAACCTCCCCTGCCCCCCCCCTGGAAAAAAATTTTCTGGATTTCCGCCTGCCTATGATGCATAACTTGATACAAGGTACTGCGTAAATACATAAAAGAGTATCTACAATTATGAAGGAAGCAGGGATGGAAACAAAAAATCATACATGGGCTTTGTTAGACCTGTGAAGCATGCGGCGGGTCGCCGTGCTGTTAAGGTATACACCGGTATATTATTTTCCACTAAAATATTGGGGGGTTTTTTCTATGTAGGAAAAAAAAACTTCCTGAAAAATCAGTTTAATACATACTCATGTAAAATAATTCATCAAACAGTGTTATACTGTTACCGTGTCTTTAGTCTGCCGGTAATCAGAAAAATGATACCCCAAGACGGCTATTTTTCTCAATGGTTTTTGTCCGCAAAGCAGCACTAACCTCCATCAAAAACGACGTGTGTTTTCAACGTGTTTGTAAACCAGCCTGTGGGCGCCCCAGGATTATGGTCTAACTCTTACAACAGAAAAATAGTTCCCTTTTGTAAACACTGATTATTTCATGCAAATTACATAAAAGTTTCCATAATCAAGGGGTACAAGATTAAGAGAAAAAGAGTGAGGGGAAATGGAAAAAATTCGCGCACGTGAAAAAAATATTTCCCTGTTAAATATATGGAACTACAATTGAAACTAGTTCAATTTTGAATATTGGCCACAATTACCTGGTGTGATACCTTAACGACTGTCCCTGTCAGAGTGAATATTTAAAGTAGTTTCCGCAACAAGATCTAAGATACTCTACACTAAATACACACATAATAATAGCATGGGGCAAAGAGAGATAACTCTTGGTTCCATCACACTCCCCGCGCAATCCTTAACATGATGTCCACTACTAAGTTAATTGTTCTTATATATTTCTTTAACCAAATATCACACCAGCCTTTACCCTGGGCCCCTCGTTTAAAACTAACATTCTCGAGATCTAATACTTACACATCACTCATAAGTCCTATCCTTAATGTTCAAATCATGCAAAAAAAAATATCTATACTCTATCCCAGAAAGGCAGAGAGTTTGTTTACATGCAAAAATCAGTCAGGATGTTTTCTAATCATCTACAAACAAAGAGCCCATTCACCGCCACCTGTGTACAAGAAAAAATATTTAATACTAAATGGCCTATTAAATTTCATTTTGCCGTAGATTTTCAGAACAACAAACCCACTTTAACATAATCATAAAAAAATCAGCTCTCTATCCAGGGAAAGCCTCAAACCAGGATAAATAATTTTTGGCCCGAACTTATATCCTGGCGGTGGCCATTGAAAACCTGAAGATTTCTGACACCTGGCAATGATGTCCTGTACCAAGTACCAGTATGACAAATGGTTGATAAAAACCGATGAAATATGGTTGTTTTTGACATTATTCATATACATGTGATATCGATATACATACATATTTAGAGATCCATTGATCACTATAGCTTATATAAAGTCCATTAAGTCACTGTTTCACTGTTAATCACATGATACAACGATCATGAATAGCCTTTAAGAATGTAAAACGTTGTTTTTCCGCCTTCTAAATATTGGTTCGAGACAACACTTTTCTCACGAATTCCGTCACCATCCGATCACCTCTATAATTCCCATTGTCCAGTAATCGGTGCTTCAAGTCAGGATTCTTACTCGCTGGAAGATGAAATTCCCATTGTTTGGCTGAAATTATGCGTAATTGTTTTATTTGGTCTACTAACGTAGGTGTAAAACCTGCCGGTCTTGTTAACTGATGTAGCCCAATACTACTCACTATCTGTGTATATTTCATGGTTCCAATTGGAATTTCCAAAGTTGTACAAAAATGATGTTGGCGAGTTTTCTGTTGCACGCACCAACATAACTCAAGACGAAGTATGGTATGGCCTTTTATGGGGTGCCCACTGCTTTTTCCCATGATGAATCGTACAGTTTTGTAGAACGTCACTCACATTCAAAGAATAAGCTGAGCGCGTGTATTGCCTTTTCATGAGGCATCTCCGAGAAAATGTGAACATCTGTGGTCTCTGGAGCTGAGCTTATTAGAAGTGCCTGGACCATCTATTGCCGGGTTATGGCGATATCACTCAAACAACGAAAGAGACGATTGCCACGGCTTTCCACTTGTGAAGTGTTGTTGTCAGGTAAACTGGCACTCATACCCATTAACTCCTGTCAGGATGTACATTTTTGGCCACTTATAGTAATTGGAGATATACAAACCTATTGGGGTCAAATAAGCTGTTAACCGTTTGAAGAGTAACACCGACGAGTAAACGGTTTCTCTCGGTAGGTCACCAATTTAACACCAAAAGTGTCATTTTTTTTTAAACTCCAACAAGTAACAAGGAATCTATGAATCATGTCATCACTTCTATTTCCCTTCAGTTGTTCTTCCATGATCACTGCATATCAAATGCCTTCAATTCACTGCTGTTTGTTGGATTCATGATATTTATGAAGACGTTATTGACCTTGATGTTTCATGGTTGAACTGCGTACGTTTCATTATAGCTGATTGCATCAGATTCATTTGGATAATGAGATTAACCCATCATCAACGTAGAAGTTGTGACGTACAAAAATCTTTTTTTCACAGTCTGGATCGGCAATTGTCGACAGTCTAAAAATCCATACGATGCAATAGCAATGTGGGACGGACTAATTGCTCAAAAACACCGTGAAGTCTTCTGTACTTCTATCATGTGTCATTTTGGATTGTTTCCCACGGGTACCTGAAAAGAAACGAAAGGAAATTAACGGTGGGTTTTTACTCAATACGAAACGATTAAAACATTTGCTCTAATATCAGATTCCACCATGGCCACCATCGTCTTTCCGAAAGCGAAGTAAAGATCCCAAGAGAAAGTGCTGTTGATCATGTCTGACCAAGACATGAAGTACTGAATTGAGGGAATTCCACCATATCATTGCGCCGAAATGAATCAAACACACCTTCATAATTGTTCCGGTTTCTTTGGATGTCGAACACCAAAACAAAGGTAGGCAACCAACAATTGGTAGGTTGTAGGTGGGTGGTGCCAACTTCTGCTGGCTTCCACTGTTCATGTAACTTTCTCCATGAACTTCAACAATTGTTTATTTTCTCTGATCTTTCCTGCAGATTGAAGTGTTAAGAATGTGAGTCGTGTAGAGCCTGCATTTGTTGTTTTGGTTAGATCAGGACAGTTCTTCTTGAAATGGGAAGGTGCGGTCCACCAAGCGTCCTGTGGTCCTTTAGTAAATGTTATGTATCCAATTAACTTTTAGGAAAAGTCTTGTCCTCTACTGATCATATCCAAATACGATCAATCGTCAAAAGGGGTTTTAATGAAGACATTGTCACCACGGTAACGAAAAAAACCGATTTTCACTGATGTTGGTAGACAATGACATCTGCTCTTTCACTTCAATACGGTTCTGACACAGTTGGCTGCAAGTTGCACTTCCATTGTTGAGAGTAGAAACTTTGTTTACGTTCACTGTAGTTCGTCTGTGAATTCTACCAAGACAAACGCCGATAATCGCCCAGTCGAGACGAATTCTTTGCGCAAACGGTTGTCCGTGAGAATGGTGGGGAATATCTAAGTAGAAAATGGCGGGAAATATCCAGGAAGATAAAGGGGCACTGAATGAGGTCCATCCTTATATAATGTAATTCTTTTTTATGTGTGCAGACAGAACGATAGTCCAAGATGTGCGTCACATTCCGTATGTGTCAGAGGAACTGTTTAAATATTTTATGATTCGGGAAAAAGGTGAATTTTCGATGTAAATTATAATGCAAGGTAAGAACAAGGTACGATTGTATACATAAAAAGGCCCAATAATTTTTCTTTCTATAAAATGTGTCTGAAATTAACCTTGATCACCGTTTTAAGAAAGTAAAATAATAAAAATATATAACGGGCATACTACATGTACGTTAACAACATTGGAACGTTATTCCTAAGTATTATGACATCACGAATAAGACATCTATACAAATCATTTTACTGATCAAACTGAGCGGATTTTTGGATTGCTAATATATTCCTTATTTGACTGCAAGGGATTTTTGAGTTCCAAGTGAAATCATCAATATTTTGGGCCAGCTGACTGTAGAAATTCTTCTATCAATCAACAGGGCCATAACCAGGAATTTCCATTGGGTGTGCACAAGACTTAGACGAGGGGTTTGAGGGTCGCTATATGCCCCCAACTGGTCCTGGGCTTGGTAGAGGGTCCCAGGGGGCAAAACCCCCAGAAGCTGATAAGTTTTAGCATTTTCATTGGATATAGGTGTCGCTTTAGGACCAGGACGGGCTCTAGTAGGGGGGTCCAGAGGGCGAAGCCCCGGAAGCTGATAGGTTTTAGCATTTTCATTGGATATGGGTGTCGCTTTAGGACCAGGACTGACTCTTGTAGGGAAGAGGGTTCGCCCCCGGAACCTTATCGTTTTAATAGCATTTTCATTAGATATGGTGCCGCTTTAGGTCCAGGACAGGCCCTTGTAGGGGGGTCCAGGGGGCGAAGCCCCCGTAAGCTTAGAGGGTTTAGCAATAATTTCATTGGGTATGGGTGCAGCTTTAGGTCCAGGACAGACCTTTGTAGGGGGTCCAGGGGGCGAAGCCCCCGGAAGCTGAGAGGTTTTAGCATTTTCATTTAATAGGAAAGGGGGGGGGGGGCACATGCACCCCCCTGGTTACGACCTTGCCCTGCCGTAAGTCCACCTCTTCGAGGTGGGCAGGGCCCGGTCGGTTCCCGAACCTGCGTGCATATCATTTATAGCTAGCTACGCTCCTGGGGGTTAATGAAATTTGGAAGTTGGTTTTTACTTGAGTTCAAAGTGTCTAGGTATCTGATTGCTACTTTAAAAACGGGAGCCTCAGATATATCTCGGTTCTGGAAAGCATTTCTGCCGAAGTGTCTAAAATATCACAAGCAATGGGAGTTTTGATCAGTCAATTCAATTTCGTGATTAACATACTCATATTGGGATTTTAACGGCAATCGACATGAATCCATTTTTATGGTAAAAGAATTTTTATTCATAACTGAATTTACAGTACACAAAACAGTGGCGGATCCAGGATTTGTCGAAAGGGGGAGGGGCGGTCCGTTGAAAAGGAGTCAATAAGGTTAAGGTCTAGGATAAAGCTAAAGCGGGGTCCCAGGGGGCGAAGCTCTCGGGTTTTAGAGCTTTTAAAGTTACTTTTAGAGGTTAATTTAGCTATATATCTATACAAAATAATTAAGTTTGGTCACCAAAAGCTCCCCCCCCCCCTCTTAATCCGCCACTGCAAAAATATATGTACATGTATATGATGTCAATGTTCATAAAAGAAAGGAATCTTACATTTTTTCGGGTGATTCAGTTATCATTTAATTTTATTTCACGTGATCACCTAGCGCCGATTCTCATTGGTTAAAACACCTTTTAAGAATTGAGGTGATTTTTCGATCACGTACCTGAACAACAAGTAAAATAAGAAATGAATCTTATATTTTTTCGGGTGATGCAGGTATCACCGAAATTTAGACTGTTCGCGCATTGATAAAAAGGTATACCGTGTAAAATCCCGGTGATAACCTTCATATCACCCGAAAAAATATTAGATTTATTTCTTATCATTTAATTTTATATAATGCGAACAAATTTAACAACCAATTGATCGTATATGATGTCGATACGCCCACTTCAGTTTATAAATAAACACACGTATTTTCTGTAACTTTTATAAATATATTTATATTTATAAAGTATAAATGACCCTTAGATTGTTTATTTTTTAATAACAGATTCATTTCTGGATACCTACTATGTATATTTGCACTGGACTCTGTCCCATAGCTCAGAGGTAATTGAATGCATACTAGATATTAAGTGCTCTTATAATGAAATATTGTGAGATGTAAGTATTTGTATATATTTAGATTATCTAGATTAAGGGATAATCATTGTAACTGATTATTTATGCATGATATGATATGAACAAGAACTTTATGAAATGATACGTTTTATTTGTCATAGGGTCTTATACGTATTTGTTGAGTGTACAATAAATGGAAAGAACCTAAGCCAGGAGGTTGATGTGATTCTGATTACGTATTATAACCAATCCTAGCTGTTTCATATTTTTAAAAGAAATTAATTTCATTTTTGAATGAAATGTATGATATTCATGAGGGTCAAGCGATCCTATTTCTGAATATACCCTCATGTATAGGCCTGTTTGCAAACTTTTCATATCTAGGCCTAAATACATTTCGGGTGCGGGCCCAGCAATTTTTGAAAGGGGAGGGGGTCTACCCCCATTTAATTTGGTTTTCAAAAGGGGGGTGTCCACCTTCAAAATATTTTTAAGCACCACCCCACCACCCCTTCTGAACTCGCCACTGTATTTTACTTTCATTTCTGTCGGAATCCCTAGCTGTTGAACTCACTGGCGCTATATTCTGGAAAACCTAAGCTGTTTGTTTATTTATTCCGATTACGTAAGCATACATTTTATTTTCTGAAATCTCTCGCGCTACTTACACGGAAAGTAAAACGAAACTAGAAATTGTTGACTGGATTTCATGCAGTGCAGTGGATGTCGGTAAGTTACGAAAAATGTCTTTCTAGTAGTAGTTTCTATTGTAATATTAAATATATATGACTCTGAATGATCGTCATTCGGACAAAAGCCCTGATAAGGGTCAAATGAGAGAGTGTGTGTGACGGGTGTGTGTGATTCACAATCTGATTAAAACCAGATCTTTGATCCGCTTCGATAATTCTGATGTCGCTAACAAAGCTTTGTAGCGACATCAGAAATATCGGAGCGGATCAAAGTTTTTTAATCATTTAAATCATTTATAATCATTTCATTGTATAACTTCTAATGATGAAATGGGCTATCTCTCCTCGGGGGGAGGAGGGGGCACTTACTATATCCGATAGTAGGGACGTGCCGCTGGAATAGGTAGCCTTTTTTTCCACTACAGATAATATGACACAGGTAAGTATGAAGAAATTATAGAAAATATATTGATGTAAATTTACTTACTCAATTAATTATATGAATGACCTTCTAATTTGATCCAGCTTTGGCAGATCTTGTTTGTCATATGGGAAAAGGTCACCATTTTAACAGAAAATTATATGAAAAGGTATATCAATTCTCAAATCTAAATATATGTAAAGGGTAGGGGGTATGCAATGTCAGCGGCACGTCCTACCATATAAATTACGAAGTGCCCCCCCCACCCCCGGTATGCTTCTCTCGATCGATCGAAGGGAGAAGAGAGAAAGAGAGAAGAGTTTTAGGGTAGAGAGACAGTCTTTAGAGAAGAGAGAGAGAGAGAGAGAGAGAGAGTTTAGGTAGAGGAGAGAGAGAGAGAGTCTTAGAGAAAGAGAAAGTCTTAGAGAGAGAGAGAGTCTCTGGGGAGTGAGAGAGAGAGTCTTAGGGAGAGAGAGAGAGAGAGTCTAGAGAAAGAGACAGTCTTAAGAGAGAGAAGAGAGTCTTAGTGGAGTGAGAGAGAGAGTCTTAGGAGAGGAGAGAGAGAGAGAGAGTCTTAGAGAAAAGAGAACAGCTCTAGAGAAAGAGACAGTCTTAGAGATAGACAGTCTTAGAGATAGAGAGTCTTAGGGAGAGAGAGGTCTTAGGGAGAGAGAGAAGGTCTTAGGGCAAGAGTGAGGAAGAGAGAGAGAGAAGAGAGAGAGAGAAGTCTTGGGAGAGTGATTAGAGTCTTAGTGAGAGGGAGAGTATTTGTCATAAGAGAGACCAGGGGACGGTGCTTGCAACTTAAACAAATCATGTATTTGTATTATAAGAAGTAAATATTCATATTAGTCCACCTGTAATTAACTCCGGGGGGGGGGGGGGGGGCACTTCGTAATTTTATGGGTAGGACTGCCGCTGACATTGCAGACCCCCACGCTTTTCATATAATTTTTAGATTTGGAATTGTATAGTTTTTCATTATTTTTTGTTCAAATGGTGACCTTTCTTCCCATATGAACAATACAGATCTGCCAAGCTGATCAAATTAGAAGGCCAATTCATATAATTAATTTGAGTAAACATTAACCTATCCATATATTTCATTGCTGATTTCTATACCTTGTCATATATTCTGTAGTGGAAAAGGCTACCTATTCCAGCGGCACCTCCCTATTCATACGGTATATTAGTAAGTGCCCCCCCCCCGCCCCCCCCCCGACGGGATTAAATTGCAGTTGAGAGTTTTATGCATACATATTTAACAGACAGCATCCTGATGTGTTGATTTGCGCCATTGCAAATCATACATGTATTGTCGTGCAAGATCATGCAATCAGTCAATGTCTGCCAGCGTGATGGTATAATATTAATTCAAAGTTGTTCTACTAGTGTCGATCTGTATTACAACAAACTGCACGTTTTCCAATGCTTGCACAGTGCAAACTTGGAACTCATGTCAGTTATTTACCATACAACTGGTTACACGCCTGTCACATGCACGTAATCTTGTTGTATA
>CAJDSM010056700.1:0-18224 GCA_903981925.1 Ostrea lurida | reverse complement strand
CTTTGGGAGTAGGCATAACATTTTGCTGTCTCTACAGCCTCCATTTGATTTTCCTAGATTTCATGATAACACATCCTAACAACCATGGCACAGAGGAGTAAGATCGGAGGAAAATAACTTGATGTGTGAGCTTATATACCAAAGTTTGTACTCATCAGTTGGTGTCTGTCATAATACCGCAAGAATGATGGGTTACAGGATACATTGAAAATGATTGGCGCTCTAGACTGTTCGTAGATTCAATAGTAAAGAAATTTCGACAGCTAGAACTTGGCAATATATAAAAGTGATGACACTTTTCCTGGTCAACTGGCTTAAGTTTTAAAACCAGTTTTCTGTTTGATCTCCGTCATAATTAGACAAAAAGCATAACCTTGTATATTTTTTTCACAAAAATGTTTGACTTTTTGTTCGTGCAAAATTAATTCCAAATTGTACATTAAGTTCACAAACACAATTTTATGCAACTAACGGCCATCATTTGTCCATTAAGTCTAAGACACAATTCGGCAGTTAAAACCCATATAGGTCAGTACAAATATTCGTCTCGTATCCCTTAGGTTGGGGTTCTCCCTTATAATCTAAGCCTGTATTTTTAATTGAGAAATATACCACAGACATATTTTCGGCTTCTAGCCCTACTGATACATCATATATAATATATTACCACTAATTACATATTAATTCACCAGTACTGTACTATCACAGTCCCTGGAAGATGTTACATTTTTAGACATGCGTGTAATATACGTCATTGTATCAAAATTGACAAATATTGTAATATCCTTATTATCATATAATAATTGTATTAAAGAGACATAATATTAGCTTAATTTCCATTTGAAACTCAAGTAAAATTAGCCTGGTAAATTCTGAATATATATAATCGCTATGACATATTCACTTCCACCTATGAATAGCACCCCAAGCATCGCCTTTTTTGCTGTGTCGTAAGAGGCGATCTGAAATGGCTGGGACGTAAAACGAATAATAAGTGTTCAATTCAATCAATCACAATAAAGAGGCGTATTAGAGTTTCATTGTCAGGTCGCATTCATGCCACTACTTCTTCTAGGAGAAAACTCTTCATTTGATGTTAGCAAGGCACTATCCAGGGCGAATGTGAGAAAAGAGGCTCATGGTAAAATTTGGGTCCACCAAAAAAAGGCTTTGATCCTAAAACAAGTGAACTTGGAGGTACCGAATAATATAGTATATGTCAAAAAGTGCTGGAAATGCAATTGAATTTACAAATGCAATGCTACATGATTTCAAAAGCTCTTATTTCAGTAAATTATAAAACATTAAAATCTCTGCACTGGATTTGTATATCCGGGATCTGCGATAATTACTATTCCCGGTGCTTTCATCACTTGGGCTATTAATGATTTTTAACAACAGACCGACATAGTATGAATCAGAACAATTTACAATTTCACTGACACATTTAAATCGTCTATCTTGTGATATGCTTGTGAAGAGGTTTGCCTTACTGGATCCCACTGTTCCAGAAAGGTTCACAAAGCGACTCAATCTATACCTGATGAAAACAGCGAGGGTAGTTATGATCCAGTCAATTCCTCATTTCCTTAACAGGACATTGATATAGTGTATATTTCACTGCTGATTCCCAACTAAGAACATTAATGTCCTACCTGCTATCATATTCAAAAGGATGAAGGGCTATATTCGCACACATTAATTTGATACCTCTCTCATAGCTCAATATCTTTAAGTTAACTTGTTATTTGCTTGACTAGAACATTACAACTAGGTACACTCGGACCTCATATTGATTTTTTGATGTCAGACTACTATTCGGTAACAGGCTCAGGTTCTATCAGACTGGAGCATTATTGGTGACCGCTCTCTGGCTCAAATATCTTGACAAATTACGAGTCCCTTGAAGCACACTCAAAGCTGTGACATCTTGGTAATAATGTCAAAATAGAACACATGAAGCCCTATTAAAGTGCAGGATCAAAATGCATAAAAATGAACTTTGGTCAGTTTTGTAATAAATATTTCAATGCCTCTACTATCTTGTCGAGCCTTTGTAAACCGACAGTAACGTGTGACACAACATCCTTTGCAATCGACATACGGAGTACCGCCCAGAAACTGTAGATTGTTAAACCCTGACTGGTTTGGTGTCAAAATGCTCAAGGTCTCCTTCTCAATCAGAAGCTCTAAGGTCATAAGTCAAATGTCTGCATTTGTGATATAGATAGATACTATCATCCCTGTCTGGCGATTTTTATCACTGTTCAAATGGAGAGACATTAAGAGTCCATTTAATACTGAATAGTAGGTACCGGTGATGTTATGTTGGGATGACGGAGAGAAATGAATTCTACCTGAACCGGGTAATCATACTCCGAGCGATCCCCGTTTCTAAACTTCAAGTTTGAAGGCAGTACTTACTAACCATTGAACCTATTCAAGCCAATATCCACGGTATTTAGAAATTTACAATTAGTTCAATTGAATGATTGGAATGAATAAAATCTTACATTATAGATTAATATCATTGAATCGCGTTTAAACGCTTTATTAGCGAACTTTCGGGGAAGTACACAAAGCTCGAGTAGGTGGACCGTCCTACCGATGAGAAGTGGAACGACTACCAAAGGGACAGAGGCAAAGACCAGCAGTGGGGTGCACCATCAGCATGGTGAAAAATAGAAATTCTTAAGTGGAACTTACGAACATGGGAAGTCAAATTCTATGAAGGAAACATGTTTTAGGAATGCATGCTAAGATATAAAAATCTAATTGCGTACATGACTACCAATAACAGATGTATTATATTATGGAACAAGAGAATTTCAAGTTACGATAATTATAGACCCGGTGTATACATCGAGATCGTGATTAGCTGAAAATCGGGTTTAATAGTGTTTAAAGAATATTAGGCCATAACTAAATCCTTGCATAGCGCTCAAGAATTAAAACAACACCATCAATTGTCGATATTTTATTACTTATCTTCCCTTCCGAACCTCTAGATGTACCCATATATTTTGACAATGCACTTGCACGAAGTGTGTTGGTATGTGACATATATAAGAAATTGTATCGTAAATCGATGTAATTTTAATAAATACCTCACCATCCAAACCCTATATATTGTATTGTTTTATTATTACAGAGTGAAATAAAAAGTAACAAATAAACAGTTTATGTTTTATTTGACAACTAAACCAAATGGTCTTTCCCTTGTTTTCTCCCAAAATTTAATATAAACCCCACTCTCCCTTAATGAATTTTATCACTCTAATCTTAGGAATCCTTCTGTCTGCTGCGATCTACATACATGCATGCACTCTACAGTACAATTGTACACTAATGACAAGCGCAACGTGTAGCCATTCTGATTAGTGTCAAGAATATCATATCCAATAACGCAGCGATTTTAAATTCAAATAGGAGAAGAACAGTCAGTACTGTAATCTACAGCATCTTACATACATTTCGCTCACTGGCTTTTCTTTTCCTTTAATCAGGAAAATCCTCGCGAAATCCTATACCTAATCTCTCTATTAACTGTTTAATGGAAAAAATCTGAAATGAGATCACAGTTATATAATCATATAACATTACAAGATGTGACCGAATGAAAAGCAATTTGTAAAAAGTCTGTCTCAAGTTTAGTCTTAAATACTAACGGAGGGCAGACTCCTGACTCCAACTTTAAGATATACATAAAGCTTATTTTACACAATCTCTCGATGTCATTCCTAATAGAGCATGCCACAATTAGTACATTCGCTAATTGGGTTTCGGCGAAAAATAAATTCTAATTACATCTTGACCCAATTCCTTTTCTCATCAGAATCAGTATCCTAGAGTGCAAATGGATAAAAATGTATTGTGTTAAGCAATGTGTTTGAGTTTTCTAAGTATTCCTAATAGGATAGTTAGACAATGTGGATATTCTACTTCCCCGGGTAGCGCCCGGACCTATTTTTTTTATCTCATGTAAGCTCACAACATTAAACATATACAAAATATTTGGCGAATGATCCTGTTCCCAAATTTAACAGACTTGTCAGCTATGAGAGTAACTAACCCCGGTGTGATCCCCACCACTCTCCATCTTTTTTAGAAAATTTTGATATATAGCCCGCTTCTGGTAACTTGATCCGTCCTCTTGACCCCATTACCTTTTCGAAGGAAAAAGATCCCCTTCAGATTTTCATCATTCTTTCCTTTGTCACCGACCCTTAAAAGTGACACCATCAGCATTAAAATCGGCAATTAGAAAGCATATTGTTACAATGTGCCTTCCCAAACGTATATTTTGGTATCTATTTTTAATGTTAAGCCGCATTAAAGGGAAAGAACTATTTCCACTCAATTGTATTTTCTAACTTACAGATATATAAAGATTGGACAGAAAATTACATTAACAGGCAATGTCACAGTGCGTCTCCTCTCTCAATTACTCCAAGTAATCTCCCTCTGCCTTCTTTTTGTTTTGCTTGTTTGTTTTTATTCGATGGCTACCGGTATTTGCGTTAGAACGAGCAATATAATTTATGTGTGGACAATTGTTTATGTAATTTTACCTTCATCTAGATTCAAAGTGCCCACTCAGGCTCCAATGTTCTGTAGGTAGAAAAGATCTTTTTGTGAAATAGAATTCTCCTAAAATGGGAGTCTATAAAATTATTATGTAGAATTTTAGTACATTGGAACTTGTCTCGTACAATGCTATTTTCTGTTGCCATTTTCATTAAGTGGATATTATGTGCAGATTTTTTGTCGGGACAGAGGAAAGTCAAAATGAAATTAATTTCCTTAAAAATAGGTAAATGGCGCTGTGTTATCCCTGAAGAAGTGGGGTGGAGTGTGGGAAAGTGGAGGTTCGTGCTCTTGCAGTTGTATCATGGATAAGGTACTCCCCTTGAGATAATCCTCTGACTGCTCAATGCTTTCACGTTTGTCATTTTTGCATATGTTCAGGAAAAAGAAATGGCGCTCAGATATCGTGGGTTTTCCTGTGGGAAACCGGCTAGAGGGGGGAAAAAAATGAAGGGTGCTGTTCAATAAAGAAGCCCCTTAGTGGGCCCCCCGCCCAGGACAGTGTGTGTCATTACGCATTGGCTGAGTCTATTTTACATCCCCATGCTGCATCTAGCCACTAGAGAAGAATTGATTCTGTTATTGTAAGGAATCTAAGAGGATTCGATTTGAGATGCTATGAAAAATTAGTTTTCTTAAACATTTTTCTCCTTATGTATTTAAATAAACTGTGATACTTTTTTACATATGCTCTTGCCTTTTGGGATAGTATGCTATGATACTGGATCAATTTATTTTCCTTAGCGTTATATGGTTGATTAAAAGAAGTGGATGCGATGATGTGAAATACGCTTGTTAAACACTTCTTCAATAAGTATGGCTATTGGATAAACTTGAACATTGATACAGGGCTTCATGCCATTTGTAGTAGATGTGCATAATTTTCAGAATCAGTAAGGATCCATTATTGTGTACCATTAAGAATGGTAGAGTAAGTAATTTCGGACGAAGGGAAGACTACTCTTGTTGTTCGATAAACAACACAATGTTATTTTTATATATGCATCTTTAATCTACTCATATCAAATAAGAGTTTGTTGATGATTCATAACGTCAAATTGTACAATACAAGGTTATGTCTTAATATAGTCACAACACCAAACTCGTTCATGCAGCAAATGGTACATGTATATTTTGTTATGTATTATATAGCACAATTGTTTTATTATATTTTGATTACGGGTATCAACATTTTTGCCTTATAATTATTATAATCATATATTAACGATGTATTCAAGCTATCACACTTTTATGCTAATAGATACTCTTAACTTTTAATTCTTTTCAAATCATAATACAGTATGGTATCTGTAGACAGATATTTATTAATATAACATGCATTCCTAAAACAGTTTCCTTCAAAATTACACCTCGTCGGTCCTTGATACTTCTTATTAACACATGTGAAGTGATAATTGTGTTCTGTTGTCTTTGAGTCCTCGATTCTTCATGGTAGAGTACATTCTCGACTTTTTTAACTCTCCAAAAGTTGCTCTAAAATTAATAATTCATGATATACATATATATGTGACATATAATGTATTCATTTCACAGCCATATCCAAATGCACCTAATTGTAGATATTTCTAATACCGCTGGAAGTATCTGCGTTTGAATAGTTACCATATGGTTTAGTGAGTACCTGACCTTAAAATTGTAATGAAGGAAGTCCCGGGTTGCATCCCGCCGTTTTCAGTATTCATCTCTTCCCTCTCTCGCTACATACTGTACTACATATAGTATTAATGAACTTTATATTCATTTCACATTCAAAGTGAGTATTATATCCCCAGAAGGATTAGCAGTATTCTATGTTTTACTATCACAAAGTGCAGAATTGGACTTAATGCCTTGAGTCTGTAATAATGATGAGGGAGACTTGAGAGATTTGAAAACCAGTAGGTATATAAATCTACAGTTTTGGGATAGACTGACAATCGGTATTGGCGCGTGTTGTCGTTATCTTGTCTTACAAAGGCTCACGAATATTGCAGCAACAATATTTTCAAAATGACCAAAGTAGTCTTATATATCTATTGATCCTTGACTTAAATAGGTCATGTTACTTTCCTTTGCATTATACAACAATATGTACAGCCTATTCAGGGTAGGCTGTCCAAAGGACTATTTGTCAAGATATTGAGCAGAGAGCGTAGTATAATTCCAGTAGAACCATTGGCTGTTACCGAGATATTACGCCTCAAAATTTCAAATAGAGTTACCAGTTTGACATACGTGTAATGATCTGTCAGCAAAAGTGATTTTCTTAAGATATTTGAGCAGGAGAGTATCTTGATGGTGTGCTAATATTAGGCCCTTCACCTTTTTAATAGGATCAGCAAAGAGGAACATATTCTTAGTGGAGAACGCAGTGAATAAATTTAATGTTGTTAAGGAGACATAAGATGAGCTGGAACAATAGTACCTTCTGTCACGGGTAGAATAGAAGTCGCCTTTTGGGACCTTCCTTGGAGCAGGATGGCTGCACAGTAAGGCAAACCTCTTCACAACATATCACAAAGAGTAGCGATTTAATATTGTTTGTAGTCGAAATTGTTTCGTTTCGTCAGAATCAATATGGATTGTTTATCATTAATCAGCCCAAGTGATTAATAGACGACGGAATAGGATCATAACGCAGATCCCGGTTTAAATACAGTCAGAGATTTTTGTTTATAAATTACTGAAATATAGCTTTTAGAAAAACGTAAAGTGTACATGCATTTAAAGTTCAAATGTGCATGTTGTCCCACTCTTTTGACATCACTAGATACTTTATAGCGTTACCCTCTCATATTTCACATGGTTAGCGTTCAATGCCTTTTTTTTTGATGCCATTTCATGGCCTCTTTCTACCAGATTATGCTCGCTGGATAGTTGCCTCTTACATTCAATGAAGATGATTTATCTCTCAACGAAGAAGTAGTGGCATGGAAATGGACTGAATTGAATAATACTCTTATTTGTGATTGATTGACTTGTGAGGTATTTATTGTTTGTACCGCCAACCGTATTCAGGTCGCCTCTTACGTACACTCGCACAGGGATGCTGGGGTCTTGGTCTGTTTCTAAAGTGGACAGTAATTATCGTTATACATATATAGTATGTTCAGAAATTATACAGGTAATTCTATTCATGGAAATATAAGTTATTAATTTCGTTTTATAATCAATTTTTTTATATTGTATAGCAATTACAATATTTGTCGTATTTTTTGTCAATGACGTATATTACAGCATGTCTTAAAGAATTCCATCTGATCCAGGACTCTGAAGTAACCTCAGTAACTGGTAGAAGTTTTAAATAGTAATTAGGTGATTGTATGTTAGTAGCTAGGTTTCGAGTTTATATATTATGAGAGCCAAAGTAATGCTGTCGTCATTTTCCTCCAACAATTGTATTTGGCTAGCAATAAGGAGAGTCTATAACTACCCAAACCCTAGGTGGTATGTAGAATACAGCGAGTTACGACACAAATAGTATGGTTTTGATGCGTAAATTTTGAGTTCTATGACTCCACCGATATAATAGAGAATGATGGTCGTTTTGATTTATAGATGTACTTTTTGATCTTACTATGTTATCATGTTTTGAATTTTTGAACAGCAAGTTCAACATCTTATCTGTCCGGAAAAAAATATTACCAAAGGAGATCTCATTTTGATTGATATTATTTACTGACGGATAAATCAAAGATCTAAAATGTCGGTTTAATAGCTAGCAGTTTGACCCAGGATAATATAATATTGCGCAATTCGATATCCTGCTTTTTTATAGCACCAAGTATTCTGTTGGCGGAATAAAAATTTAATAAATTATGAACTAAAACAGATCAAATATAAGCCCCCGATTTCATGTTTTCTTCCGTTACCCTCATTTCTTGCGTCTCAAACAGGAGCTCTACTTTATGAACAAAATTGATGTATATATTATTATCCACATCCAATTAATTTCACTCATTTAAGTTTTCTCCTACTTTTGTTTGTTCAATTAGGATCTTATAATGTAGATTGTTTAACAGCTGTCTATGAGATAATACATATGAGGTTTGTGAGACAGCAACAATGTCCTATCCCTCTCCTCCAGAATTGTGAGATTTTGCCCCTCGTGCACAACTTTCTGCGTTATTTCGATATCATATTATTCAATATATCACATCTGGTTTGTTGATGAAGAGCTAAAGTTGCTTAATATTCACCCCCCAACTACAAAAGTAGAACCAAATAAGGTCCTACTCTTTGTTGAGTTGATATATATTGTTATCCAGGCAGAACATAGCTCACACCTCTCAAGTCACCAGGTCCCTTCTCCTCCGTACAGACGTGACATCTAAGGAGATGGTAATTAATGTATATTTGAGATTCGTTGATAAGCATAAGCCTCATCGTGCCAGAAGAAACAGCACAAAATTTATAATGGCGCATTAAGGCAGAAGGGTCATGGGCACTTGAGATGTCCACGGCTGTTACAGCTTTCGATTACGAACCTATGTTGGTTTATGCCTAGGTTACGCAATGCCAGTTGTGTTACTCCCTACTCAGAGACGTCGCTGGTAGGTGCTGCCAGCACAATACTTAACCCTAGTTGCACCTAAGTACTACACACAATTTTTACCTTGTTATCTTGCGAAGGTGAAGTCTAAGTACTACATAGTCTTGCTTTGCGTATTGATTATAGAATGTTAGTCATTGGTGTGAAGATATTGATAAGCGAGAACAGAATGCGGGAGTTCACTGGTTTTTCATTTAAATCAAGCTGCCGCCAACACCTTTTGTGCTTAAATGTGAGTTCTAGGTGGTTCTCTCCTTTTTAACCAAATATGATACTGTCCTGACAATCATGAAAGAGATTTACCGTAATGTAGGCAACGGGTCTAGGCACAGACCTGAAGTAAAAACATAAGCGCATCTGTAATATCCTCATATACTAGTTCAAAGATTCCTAATTTGCTAGGGATTATATCTATGTATATCGAATTCTATTTGCGTAGATGTTTAGAATATTAGACACCGCAATTCCTTTATAGTTCAAATGTTGATTCAATGAGGTTAGTTTTGCCGAGTATATAAGAGTTACTCGTAATCGATCAAAATCTTTTAGCTTGAGGATAAAATATGCACATATCCGACACCCATTAATGCTTAAATTCATTCACATCAATTTGTAGAGAGGATAGATGTCAGACTGATGATCATATATATTGTTACATCTTAATTATTACATGCTATTCTGAGTTTGATGATTTTTAAAAGATTTATAACTACCGCCAGATATTTACTTTCACTGCTGGGCTACCAAAGACTAAGAATGCGGGGACTCATGTATTTCACTAATTAATTTTGGTAGTATTGTTCATAAATATCTGTCTACAGGATGTGTGTTGTCACTTATAATTTCGCTCGTTGTAGGTCCACATAAACAAAAATCGATTAATCTACATTAACTAACTAAACTATTCACAATGTTGTGTGTGTATTCTAAACGTTCCTATACCTTCTAATTCCGAAGCTTACTGATTCCCATGAAAGAGAATCTCCAATTGTCAAACTTAAAGTGGTCAAATGTAATATGTTCGCTTCACCTCCTCTAGAAATATTTATAGTGTAAAATTTCTTAATCGTGCCGCGATTTGAGTGGCAAATTCGCACGAAGGATATGTTCATTTGGCGGTTAATATTGTTATGATAATTAACATAAAAGAATCGCATACTTCATCTGATTCGAAATAAGATTATGTTTTCGTTTGTTGATATCGTAAGATATTGCTGCCACAACTCACTTACAACTGGAAAAGATCAATGTTGCAAATAAGTCTGGGTCATTTTCGTAATTGATCACAAGTTAATGAGTTGATTATCATATGACAAATTATCATTTACGATCAAATGCAGAAGCGCATCCACTGACAATGAAAATTCGGATTTACATCCAATGCGGAGAATATTTTGAATAAATTAAGGTGATAGGACATAAACTGCGGTCCAATGGAGAGATGTATCTTTATAGATTACTACAATAGGTGACAATAGAGTTATTGAAAATTATCTGTTAGACCAGAAAGAAATTTAGGAAGTTGATGACGTTAATTAGCAGTATTTGCAGATAATCCATTCTCTCGAATATTTTAGACGTAAGTAAAATTCCGCTTTCGTTCCTTTGTGTATATTGGTCTGGTTTTGTTGTGAAATGTGATGTGTTTAGTTTTTTTATCTCTAAGTTCAAAAGTCATGACCCAATTCTAGGTTGGGGTTACTCCCTTTTCTAAGCCTATTTTGAGAAATGACCACAGCACTATTTTGCTCTCATATATATATATATATATATACACACTAATACATATAATTCACCAGTACTGGTATTCAGTCCTGGAAGATGTAATTTTTAGACATGCGTAATATACGTCATTGACAAAATTGACAATATTGTAATGCCTATACATATAAATTGATTAAAAACAAATTTAAACTTAATTTCCATGAAATAGATTACCTGTAAATTCTGAAAATATATATGTATAATTTCACTGTCACTAGAATAGACCCCCAGCATCCCTTTGCGTGTCGTAAGAGGCGACTGAATGGTGGGACGTAAAACAATAAATATTCAATCAATCAATCAAATAAAGGCGTATTGTTCATTTCAGTCCATTTCATGCCACTACTCTTCTGGAGATATCAACTTCATTGATGTTAGAGGCACTATCCAGGACGATATGGAGAAAGAGGCCATGGAAATGGCATCAAAAAAAGGCATTGATCCTAAAACAGTGAAATTGGAGGTAACGTATAAGTATATGTGTCAAAAAGGTGGGGAACATGCAATTTGAATTTAAAATGCATGTACATGATTTTCAAAGCTTTATTTCAGTAATTATAAACAAAATTCTCTGCTGGATTTAAACCGGGATCTGCGGTATACTATCCCGGTGCTTTAATCACTGGGCTATTATGATAAACAACCATATTGATCGAAACAAACAATTTCACTACACATTTAAATCGCTATCTTGTGATATGTTGTGAAGAGGTTTGCCTTACTGTGAGCCACTGTCCAGAAGGTCACAAGGCGACTCAATCTAACCCGTGACAGAAGGTATATTGTCCAGTCAATCTTATTTCCTTAACAGACATTAAATTTAATTCACTGCAGTTCCCACTAAGAAATTAATGTCCTCTGCTGATCCTATTCAAAAGGTGAAGGGCCATATTGCACACATTAAGATACTCTCTGCTCAATATCTTAAGAATCATTTGCTTGACAGACATTACACTAGGTACACTGGACCTCTATTGATTTTGAGGTAATATGGTAACAGGCCAAGGTTCATACTGGACATTATATGACGCTCTCTGCTCAATATCTTGACAAATCGTTCCTTGACAGACACTAAAAGCTGTACACTGGTATATGCAAAGAAGTACATGACCCCTATTTAAGTCACAGGATCAAAGATAAAACTACTTTGGTCATTTGAAAATATTGTATGCTCAATATCTTGTGAGCCTTTGTATGACAGATAACGACAAACACCGCACACTGGTATACCCCCAAAACTGTAGATTTATAACCTACTGGTTTTCAAATCTCAAGGTCTCCCTCTCAATTAGAAGCTCTCAAGGTCATAAGTCAAATTTGCACTTTGGATATAAAATAGATACTGCTAATCTCTCTGGGATATCACTTTGAAATGGAAGGACATTAGAAGTCCATTAATACTTATGTAGTACCGTATGTAGGAGAGAGGAGAGAATGAATTACTGAACCGGGGATCAAACCCGGGACCCCTTCATTACAAGTTTAAGGCAGGTACTCTAACCATTGAACTATTCAAGCCAATATCCACGGTATTTAGAAATTTACAATTAGTCATTGGAATGTTGAATGAATAAATCTACATATATGTATATCATTGAATCTTTAACTTTTTAGGAACTTTGGAAGTTAAAAAGTCGAGATGTGACTCTACCATGAGAATGAGGACTCAAAGACAACAGAACAAATTGCACTTCACATGTGAATAAAATATCAAGGACGCGACGGTGTAATTTTGAAGGAACATGTTTTAGGAATGCATGTATATATAAAATCAATGTTACAGATACCATACATGTATATGATTTGAAAAAGAATTCAAGTTAAGATAATTATAGCCAGTAAAGTGTGATAGCTGAATAATCGTTAAATATGTTAAAATAATTATAGGCAAAAAATGTGATACCTCAAAATTAAAAAACAATTGCATATAATACATAAATATACATGTACCAATTTGCTGCATTGACGAGTTGTGTTGTGACTATATAAGAAATTGTATTGAAATTTGATTTAATACTCATCAAACTCTTTATTTGATTGATATTACAGATGCATAATAAAATAACATTTGTTTTATCAACAACAAATGTCTCCCTTGTCCCCAAATTATTACCCCCTTCCCTTAATGTATCACAATAGGATCCTTCTGTTCTGACAATATGCACATCTACAAATGGCAATGAAGCGCTGTACAATGTTTCAAGTTTATCCAATAAGCCATAATTATAGAAGAAGTGTTTACAAGCTATTTTACATCATCCACTTCTTTTAAATCCACCATAACGTTAAGGAAAATAATTGGATCCAGTAATATACATATCTACAAATGGCAATGAAGCAATGTAAAAAGTTTCAAGTTTATCTTAAATACTAAGAGGAAAATGTTTAGAAACTATTTTACACTCTCCAATCCTCTTAGATCCACAATAACTTCAAGGAAAATAATTTGACCCTTCTTTCCTGACAATATGCAAATGACAGTGAAGCATTGCACAAATTTCAAGTCTTTCCAATAAACTGCAGAGCAGAAGCTACTTTCCACACTCCACCCCTCTTGGATCCACCATTACTTTAAGGAAAATTATTTCATTTTCCTGTCCCGACAAAATGCACATCTACAAATGGCAATGAAACATTGTACAATGTTTCAAGTATATCTAATAATTTAAGCCATTTAGGAGAACTATTCACAAGATTTTTCTACAGACAGATGGACAGAAATTACAAACACAATGTCCCCTATTCCAGGGGGAGACATTGTTTTTGTATTTTCTGTCCATCTAATAATAATACTTTGGAAGAATTTTATAATTATGGCCTAGCTACAAATATGTTGACCAAAATTGTGTCAGAATACAATTGATATGTGTTGATCTAGAGCATTGCACTGACTGTATCATTTTAGTTGATACCAAATGCGCTCAGGAATCATAACGTACATGCTTATATGAACATCTTCAAATGTACATTGCTGCTTTTACTGAAAAACAAAGCTTTTGAATTAATGCTCATTGCTGGTCCCTTGGAAAGTAATGGATATGTTTAGATGTTACATATATGTATTAAAAATATTGTGTAAGTTGTGTATTTATTTGGTGATGTTTTGTAGCTGCGATCTGTCATGTATCAGGTGTTCTTTAGGAAAGAGCTACAGATCTGGCAGCAAATTGTTTTGTTGATTGGTTGTTTGGCTTTTGATTTATTTCCAATAAAAGGTGTTCCAGTGAGACATCGTTTTTATCATGGTAGCCTCTGATGGATGAGGCTCACATATACTTAAGACATTCAGTTTTGAATAGATCATAGATGGAAAATTGTCAAAAAGTTCTAGAATAAGGGTGATTTTTACAGTTTATCTTGAAAGGAAATCTGAGGAAGATTCTTTAATTTTCTTTCAAAAGCACACACATAAATAACTTGCAATGATTACAATACTCATTAAATGCATGTGATTGTGTAGCTTGTTCACAAAGTACACAATGAAAAGAGTGAGTCGCATGTCTTTTGAATGAAAGGCAAAGATTTAACGAACAGTGAGCAATCTCGAGTCCCAAACAGAATACAAGAACAGAGTTGGGACAAAACTCCGGACCCGCTGACACACCAGAGGTCGGATCAGCGCTGCCTTAGGCGGCGATAAGCATTCCACTGTTGGACAGTCACACCCCTCTCAGCGCCTATGTCCTTGATCAGGTAAACGGAGCAATCCGTAGTCAAATCAGTGTACAAAAACGGCGTAACAATTCTTATGAAACACATCAGACAGCATTTGACTCAATATTATGGTTCCCGCGTCAAGATGGGCATTAAGCATGATAAAGAAAATGTATAAGCACTTAGTGTGGGTCAAAATTTGTGGGATTTACCTTGTGATGGTGAAGTCTTAATACGTATACAAGTTAAACGTTCTTTTTAAAATGGGACATAGCAACAATACACATGCCTGTGATAACCAGTCTCTCTCAAGAACTTAATTGTCCCAATGTGACGATAAAACTAAGACAGAAATGAAGCTTACAATATATGTTCCCATATTGATAAATAATTACACATAACATGCAAATGGTTTTCATTATTGAAATTAAATTTGACTGACATTCAGCAAGTAAATTCAAAACACCATATTGGCATTGGCAACCTGGAGTTACAAAGTATCACATTGTCTGACTTGAATGTGTCTAGGATAAAAACCGATATAAGCTTCTCTGGACACTCGGCAAGGTTTTCACATGTATTTACCTACATACAATTCCTACATGTTGAATTCCTTTGTATTTTAGTAATCTAATGGAAAATTATGTCAAAAGAGAGCTCTGTGCCATCCTTTCAGAACATGATATTTTATTATAAGGGCGTTACACTGAACAAAAGTTCCTGTCAGTCTGATGATTTTTCCTGGCAATATTTCAAAATCCTTAGTGTGCAGCACCAAATGGACCAATGCTCTACACCGATAACAATAAGCATCCAAGTTTCGAGTTACTCTGAAATAAAGAAAATGGTATGTTATTAATAGTGACCTATCATTCTGTGCAACATTTAGGAATAAATAATGATTAAAACTGAACAACCATCTAAATAGCAATCAGTCTAACAAGAGTATCACATCATGTGCCTGTCTGACAGTGATATTCAACTTGTAAAACAATAATAAAACCTCCCACCACAAAGCACTGACTGTGTAAAAGTTGGCATTCTCTGAGTACTACTGTTTCTTCTACACCAATAACCCCCTCGTACAAGATTCATGCTAAGGAGAGAGACATTGAAATGAAGTGTACATTATATTTCTGTCAATCATTTATCAATATGCTTTGATCACATCTGAAAATTCCAATGTCTATCCGTCTGATTCGGTTGCCGTTCTAATGTAATACGAGCTAGGTTTATCATGATCAAGGTTAAGATGGGTCAGAGGAGTCATAATGGAACATTTGACCTTGAAACTAGTTTGTATCCTCTTATCATTTCTGAAAATCCCATGCCTCTATCAACCCTGGTTGTAAAGAACAAAGGTCTCTGGAGTCACATGACCTTGGCAGAGTCTATACTAATTCCATCATCCTTTTATCATTTCTTAAAATGTAATGTCATTATCAGTTTCGGTTCTGCAGCAATACTAGCTTTATGTTCAAGGTCACATTTAGTCCCGTCTCTGGTGGGGACCCGAGTTAGAATAGGCCCTTAGCTCCCCTTGCTTGTCGTAAGAGACGACTAAATGGGGTGGTCCCTTCAGATAACAGTAAAAACCGAGGTCCCGTGTCGCAGCAGGTGTTCCATGATAAAGATTCCTCCTTGCTTAATGGCCGTAAGCGCCCACCGTAGGCCTAACTTTTGCAGCCCTTCTCCGGCAATGGTGATGTCTCCATATGAGTAAAAAAAATCCTCGAATAGGACGTTAATACAATATACATTCAATCAAATAGTCCATTGACCTTGAGACAAGTTTGTAGGGTTGTAATTTTTTAATACAATGTCCGTAAAACCCAGGACTCTATTCATCATATCTGCTCAAATTAGGAATTGATTTTCCCCCATATAGTTCTGTTAGACCCCCCCCCCCTTTAATTCCCTTAAATGTACCTAACCCCCGGCCCCTTTAATTTGAAACAGAAACAATTTTACACAACTATGCTGGATAGACTGATTACTTTCATCAATGGGTTACTGAGAAAAAAAACAATTTAGTCTCCAAAGTTCAAACTTTGTTTGGGAGACTAAAATTATTGTGTTTTATTACTATGTGTCATAACAACAAGTACAAATTTTATACTATTAATGAGCGACGCCCTCCCACTGCCCAATGACCGATCTCTACAGGTTGTTTTAGTTGGGAATATACTTTCAATAGTCATGTGACTCTACAGTGTGTTTTGGTTTGTTAATGCCAGCTTCCTTGTATTCACTTCCGTAAGTATACGTACATCTAAGTATCTGTCGATATCCACTTTCTCTTTATTTTGTAACCTCTGGTTAAACATTGACATCATGCATTTAATTTGTCCTAGCCTACCATTTTGAACTACAACTAATTTACACATTGAAACACAGGTTCGATGATTAAAATTGATGTACCTTCTTGAATGATTTAACATTAATTAACGAGGCATTCATCCATTCTTTATAGGTAAATGTTTCTTGCAGTTTCTCTTGTAAGTCAGACATTTCCGGTAAATAACACACTTTAGTTTGTATTACAATTTTCCATCACGTTTAACGGACGTCCTAATGACATGTGTTGTTTCTTGCACTTCACGTGAGATTTCCTAAGCAGCAAGATGAAAACATTTATTCTTCTGGCGTTACTCTTGGGATTTTGCTGCCAGACCGCTGATTTGCAATTCCGTGGTATGTTTTCTATATAACAGTTTTCTTTTCCATCAAATTTATCTCTCTCTGTGTAATCATAGACTCCACTTGTGCCATTTTCTGTAGTTAAAGGATGTAGATGTTTCTCATCTTTCATTGGTTTTTTTTTAAATTTACAATGTGTCCACTTATTAATGTAGCGAGAATATGAACACATATCTTCGTACATTGCTTATACAAATGATGAATTATTGATGCTTGCCTGGAAAATGTTTAAAACATTTAAATGTACAATGCTGTAAAATGCATGCAGTACAAGTATATGTAACTGGATAAGGAGAACATGATTTTTTTTCACCTGGAAACTGTCAATTCGAAATATTCTCGTAATATGAAATTATCACTTTGAAACATTGCACCTTGAGTAAGCAACGATTAAAACATTTATGACGCTAAATGAAGTTGTACAAATCTTGAAAGTTTTCCAACTTCAAAATTTGAGTGAGTATCTTGATTATTACTGTAAAAACTTAAAATGATTGTCAAATGGAATATGTGTATATAATTTCCGAGGAGTGCACAGGAGGTGCAAGCATCCCTCATCGACCGGTCACATCCGACACGAAACCCTCATCCCGACCAGGCTAAGGGCGCAACCCGCCCTAACAAAAACAAACCAAAGATGATTTGACCCAATTGGGCAGGTTAAGATCGTTATAAACGACCATATATTTTATCGAAATAAACTGCTGAAATGGCCAGAACATCGTCCCTCCTGCCAGCAGCCTACCTCGACTAGACCCCAAGACTGACTACACGCTTTGCGGATTATTAAGTGTAAACTGCCACCAAGTTAGAGTAATCGTATAACTAGGTCAAAAATTAGCTTCATTTCTTATATATATCTGTAGAAGACTATGCTGACTGAAATTTTACACTTTACAAATGTTGTTCTCTGGCATTTCAATAGCAACCATGTTGTAATTTGTACTTTTACTCGCACAATGAGTAA